>KB663610.1:21453890-21640943 GCA_000349025.1 Anopheles minimus
CAGCCAACATGACAGCTGATCGAAGTACTCGACTCTTAATTTTATTGGTGGTTTTCATTTTACCGATCGGTAGGTGACAGGCGGCCGCGATACCATTTCGAGTAGATTAATATATTGGTAGATAAAACCGAACCGGTTGGAAAATTATATCGACTGGCGCGGCGATGAGTACCATGGATTGATGTGTCCAAAAATGGTTCGATAAACCACAAAAAATACTACGAGGCGATGACTATCCTCTCCGGATCACTGGAAACAACTCGAGTATTACGAAATCTTCTTCAGCGGGAGCCCTTCTCGAGTCTTTTATCAATATAATTAATTTAGACGATTTAAGACATGATATGAGTTACTTCGTTAGACCATAATTCTAATGAATTTGATCTAAGCACACTAACGCCTAATAGTATGCAACAAAAATATTTTTTTGAAGGAGTTTGTTCGTCTAAGCGCCTAAAGCAATGCAATTCGTGTAACAAAATCATTATTTTAAGCCTTCTTTAGTGCAATTACTTCTTCTTCATTATTTTACAAACTTCAGTTTTTGCTGTAAGCAATCAAACATCAAATTAAATACGTACCGAACCCATAACCTTCAATAACGATACAAAATTCGCTAGCGAAATGCGTTCAACCCGGCACTAATTATCATGCAAACCCAAATAATCGTGCACTCTGTTAAATTATGCGCACATTGCATGCATTTTTTCCCCATTAAACCAAACCGAAAGGTGTACCACACGGAATGAAAACAGAATTCGACCGTACGCCGGACACCGAACCGTAAAAGTTTGCAACAGAATAACACTTCCGGAGCGGAAGTGTAGTGTTTTTTTTTTGTTCGTTCTGTTCGTCCAATTTCCCGGTGGTCTTTTTGTTTTTGGAACATTTTCCCAGCTTTGGTCCAATTTCCAAAAACCTAGCGCGGTCGTAGTTCAATAAGTCCATTTTTCCTGTGATTATCGAGTTTTGAGTTCGATTGGTGGGGAGGTGGGTTGAAATTTTCTTTTTTCACACCCTGTTTATTCTCCTCGGACCGTGCACCGTTTGCACAAACCCCCTCCCCCAAGGTTACTGGAGGAGAGGAAGAAATGAAAAAAAAAAACAATCGGCACACATCGGTTATTGGGGATTTGGGGGGAAACTACCACCCCCTCCCCCCCACCCCCCAGGAAAACAACAAGCGTACGGGCAACCGTGAACGTGAACCATAACGAAAGCAATCAATAAGTGATTATTTTGCAGCGGTACTGAATCAAAAATGCAAACAAATAAAAATAAAACAGCTCCAACCACTCGAAACAGAAAATTTTTACGCGATGGGAAAAATAAAACAGCAAATAGCACGCCCGCATGTCGACTATCCGCGGGTGATCCCGGGAAAGCGCTGAACTGGAAGTGAAAATTCCACCTTCACTGTCCACGCTCCGGAGCGATCGGATGGTGTGGCACAGAAGTGCGCCGAAGTTTCCAGCTGGAACGGGCCCTGTCGTGCAACAATTTAAAGGCTGGACAGTGAGCGGGAGAATCTCCCAACGCGCTGACTCTAGTTTAACGAGTGCTAGCCGGCTCGGTGCCTGGCTGCAAGCTTACAATTGATTATCATTCCAATTGTGATTGTTTTCTCCAGTGATTTATGCGAAACTTGCACCAACCGTGCTCCAACCGCCCCATTTTGTCAGGTATGCACAGCTGAAGTTTTGTATTTTACTCGCCCGGCGTACGAACCTGGGATGGAAAAGTTTTGTCCACTCCAGGGGAACCCGGAGTGCAATCACAGCTCGGCAAGTATTTTAAACAACAATTTACAGCCACAACCAGTCGCACTGGGGGTTTGATTGCAGGTGGCCGCAGGAAATAATTTCGCAGAAAACTAACCTTCGGGGGAAGCCGTTCATGGAAGGCAATCAAAATTGATTTGATTAGAAAATTCACTGCTTCACCGTCACCGGATCGTTCGCACAACGTCAACAATCATTTGCGAATTCCGCTAGCGAACGGACGATGAACAGGCAAAAGATGCCACCAGGGAATCCGGCGCCGAAACCGTACCAGAAGTGTACATCTCCGGGCATCGATCGCTCATCGAATCAATCAGCCCTACATCATTTCCTATCGCTTCCAATTTACAACCAACCCAACAACAGACAAGCGTGTGTGTGTGCGATAAATATAGAACGTCTCTATTTTCTTTTTCCCCCCTCCATCTCTAGGAACGGGACACGAAAGCTTCTTTGAGGACATTGCCTTGAAGTTGACCGGTGTACTGGAAAGGTATCCAACCCAACACCTACGACCAACGCCAGAGAATCGATTTCGCTTCGCTACCGACAACGAGGGAATCGCTGCTGCTAATCGATCGATAATGACAAAATAACAACGAACGAACGAACGAAGCGTTGGAACTGAAAGGCGCCTAAGGTCAAGGGCTGCGTCGAGATTACGCCCGTACGTACGAAGGAAGGCAACGAAACTGGAGCACTAAACAATACAACACTCGCACGTCAGTGTCCGTCAGAAGGAAGCGCACCACGCCACGAAGCAGACAAGTTCCGTAAAGTGTGACACTGAGGGAAAATAAAGCAACACCGACACCCATCCAGCCCTGTTCCAGGCAAGCATGTATTCACGCAGCAGCAATACGTCCCGAGGGACAACTTCAACCGTGGCCCTAGGGGTCCTGCTCGTGCTCCTTACACTAGCCACAAATCGAAGCCTTTGCAGTGTTGCACCACATCCGGCCACTAGTAGCGTTACCTCGAGTGAATCCACATCCAGCAGTAGCAGTAGTCTCACCTCCAGCGAAACCAGCCACCTCACCGACCGATCACATCCGAACGCACATCCACCCGATGAGCCGGACGTTACAACGGTGCGCACGACGGTACCGACGGCCGGGCCGCGTACGGATACCGCGACCCAGACCGAACAGCCACCGGTACCGCCCGAAGGTCAGATACCGCTGGAACGGTTGCCCTCCAACACGCTGCTCAAGTACACCGCCTACAAGGACGTCTCGATACTGCACTTTCGCATACCGACCGACACCCGTACGGCCTTCTTTAGCTTTAAGGCTTACGAGGAATCCAAAGGTGCCTTCCGTAAGTGCACACCACACGACGGTGTCTGGTGTACGGTTTGTTTAATATCGCACACCCTGTTTTGGGGGTTTTGTTTTTCTCCCTCTTCTTCCAGAGCGCAACTGCAAACCGAACGATATAACGCTGCACCTGAAAGCGGGCAGCTATCCGGTCATCAGTCCGGAAAACATCACATTCCCTAAGCACTTCCTAGACGCGGAGGAACGGTAAGTCGGGTAGCTGGGTTTGGGACCGGACGGGGGCAAGTGGGTTAGAAACGAACGGGAACGAGAAGAAATTGGAAGAACTTTTTTCATTTGTTCTCTGCGGATAGGAACCGCACGTGAATGGCACATGTCCCTTATGACCCATTAACCCTTCAGTGCAGGCTAGGCTAGGAAGCAGTTTATGAATTCCATTTTTTGTTGTATATTGAGCTTGGATGTAGATAAATTAGAATTGTAGAAATTTAGAGACTTGCATTGGCGAATACGACGATTATGCATCTGAGATATTTTTTGTCAATTACTTAAATTGAATAGAAAAATTTATTTTCCCCCACGAAACTGGTCTGTAGGACAGTTTTATTTTTGATTTCAATTGCTTGTAGCTTGATAATGAGGTGTCCATATGGAAGGAGTATTTCATTGGAGATTTTTTTCCATATCTAGCATGAAGTTACAGGCCTCTATCATCTATCAAGAGACAGAGATGGATCTTCTTATAAGCGGACTGAGCGGCCGCTTGGGGCCCCAGGCAGCAGGGGGCCCGCAACAAACACTTCGAAAGGCTTATGAAGCTAGTTGGATACACAAAGTGATTTGAATTGAAATTAAAAAAAACTATCAACGACCATGAAGCTCCCGACCAGTGTTGTAAGGTGCCAATTGCATTTTCAAAATAAAATAATGAAATTATTTTATTTTTCAATATTTTATTTTATGCTATATTATGAAAAAAATGGATTACAATCCTCATAAAAATTTGGCAAACCTTCGTTTACGCTTTTCCATTTTTGTGATGAAATTCATGTCAATTTTTGAAGAGCCTTTAAATAAAAACCATTAAGAGTTGAGATAATAAATTGGAATTGCAATGGAAATTAGAAGAGATATATTAATTTCGTACATTTCCTTTTACGACTACAGTAAGTTTCACTCCTGATTGAACGATTATTGGTATCAAAACCTTGTTTGGGAGGGTAAGGACTCCCAATTTATTTTTCCGCTTGGGATCCCGTAATGAATAAATCCGCTTCTGTCAAGAGACCATCTCAGTCGAATATATCATTTTCATTAAGTAACAAGTCTGCCGGATAACCTACCTCTAGTTGTACGTAATGTTACAGATATCAAGGTTTCGTCACTTTTGGTCATGGTGGAACTATAAGATTAGGAACTTCAAAATTTAATATCTGTTATCACCAGTCTCGTTAACGCCCTACCCATTGAAGGGTTATGTGGGACCGATGCGAACTCCCGGGTAACTTACGCCATTACACACGATCACTGATCGAAACTGCTGGTAACTGTTGGTGGCCACCGTAACCGAGTGCCCTGCAAACTGGCTTGCTTGTCGTACAACCAGCAGCAGGCACTGGATGCGGACCGAAACAGCAGTAAAACTCATCAAAAATTACGTGACAAATGTTGCCAAAGCTATCATCAGTCAACCGCAGCTTCTTCGCACGTCAATCCCACACACCGCCAAGCTCCACGGCACGTCCTACGGAAACAATCTGCGGAAAAAGGGGAAGGAACGGCGCCAATGGGTTGTGTTGGTTGCCCAAAAAGTTGTGCTTGCCAAAGTCTTTAACGAGGACAGAAGGACGTCTCCCTTCCCCCCCGAGCCTGTCACGGGTGGATGAAAAAAAAACCATGCTGCCAAAGTGACGGTTTGTGTCGGTCCGTAAAACGTTGTTGGCCACAAAATCACAGGTTTTATAAATGTGTATCTATGTGCCCTGCGGCTGGGTGTCCCTCATCTATGGGCACGCTGTTTCATTTTCGGGGCAAAATTATGCCACTGCACAGCTTCCCCCCCCCCCCCCCTCTTCCCGTAAAATTGTGCCCGATAGAGAAAAAAAAGGGGAAAAGTTATTTGCCAACTTGAAGTCTCCAACCACGCGGCACCCGTAGGGTGAAATGGAATGCGCGGCCAAAAGATGCGTAGCGCCTACCAGCGCCGAAAGGTAACCGATGCGTTGTGGTGGAGCAAAGAAAAAAGCATAAGCAAAAGAATAAACATAACTTTTACCCGAAACGGAGCGATAAAGTTTTGCTACACTCCCTTGTGCCATTGTGAGGGAACGGCGTACAGACGGCGTGGCCAGGAAATGAGTAGTCGATGAGCTTTTCGTCGATGCAGGGAAGCCCGATGCCGGATATTCTCATCCACTCCTGATGGACCACCACCCGCCCCCACCCAAGTACCGGGAGCCGGAAAAACTCGGAAACAATTTCCCGAACGTTTGGCGCCCCTGAAGCAAGCGCAACAATTTGCTTACTTTCGTTCCGCGACGAGACGAGAATGCTGCCCGGAATGATTAGCATCCTGCCATGTCCTGTCCTGTGACGCCGCAACGAAGCGTCTTTTCGATTCTATCCGGCGTACGAATAGCGTACCGCATGCCGATTGTCCATTATTTAGTGGATTTGGCGAACGGAAATTGGCAACGATGCTTTCAACCTTGACGAAGAAGTTGCTCCTGGACACGGGCAGCACGCTTTCTCGGGCGCAAGATGTTCACTTCACAGGGAAGTGGGATAGCGTCGGATTGACGCAAATTTATGATCTTTCGATTTCAAAGTAAATCTTCTGGGAGTTTGTTTTTTTCCCCCAAACGGTTTGGGAAACCGTTGTGCGTCATCATGGGTGGGCAGTTCTTGAGGAATGTTTAACGTTTTACAGAACTTTGCATCTTTGCACAAGCGAAGAACGGGGTAAAAACGAGATAAACAATAAGCGACTAGAAAACGTGTGCGGACTTCGAGATGTAAGCTCTTGGAAGTATGGTTTTCCGAAGAAGCCAAAGCCCCTGGGCCACGAGTTCATAAAAACATAAAACGTTCTCATCACTTTTAAGCTGTCCCCGTATCGTGCATAATTAGTGAAACCCTTCATCTCTCTAATCCTTCAGCCTAACTTCATGTAAAGGATGTCAACAAAGACACCCCGAATCGCACCGAATCTCCCTCTCGGGAGCTGTCTGTCAGAGTTCGTAGAACATCACAAACGATTCCACCCGCACAAAACAAATCCTTCTCTCCCCACCAAAGGCAATCGCTGCAAACAAGCGCAACAAACAAATACCGGGAGCCTCAACAACAAACAAAAAAAGCAGAAATGCTAAGAAACACTGGAGGGAAAACCAAATTTCAACTCAAATTGCATCCACCGTTCAGCTCACGGATATTTCTTCGGCTCGCCGCTACCGAACGGGGTTTTCGTTTTTTTTTTTTGCCTGAATCGGATCATGGAAAAATGACAAATTCTATCACATTTCGATACGCCGAATCACGGAGCGGTGGAAAGACAAAATCCTATGAATATCAAAAACGTTCCCAGAATGGCCGGCGGGCGTACGATTGAAGGTTGGGGATCCTTCCATTTTGCCATCTTTATACGATTTCGTACGATTTGTGTTCACCGTGTTCACAGAGTCACCAGGGAGAAAGGGGAGATCTTTGACTCGCTGTTGTTACCTTTTGCTATGGCAGAAAGTACTTTTGCGTTTCCTAAAGCAAACTCCACACCCAGCACAAACGTACCGGCGGATAGAAAAATCGAAAAGTAACGTAACAGTAGTTCGGAATGAATGCGACTGGAGCTAGTTTTTCCTTTACTTATTCCCGTTCTTTATGAAAAAAAACACCCAAAACGGGGAAAACTCATCATAACCATCATGAAAGCGTTCGTGTACGTACGTCGGGACGGCCACGGAATAGCTCCACGAGTGGCGCACATCTTCGGGCAGCCGCACACGCTACCATATCCCATGGCTAATGCTATTTTGTGCTAGATTATTATATTTTCTTTTGCCATTGCCGTACGGATCGCCGTTTGGCGTCCGGGAAATTCATCCCGGCATTCACCCGGACCACAGGTAACGACGGCGGGCACGAACGAATATATGGAAATCGGGGAAAGCATATTTGCATAGCGATCGGGCAGTCCTTCACCATCACCATCATCTCGAACGGTCGCGTTCCAAGTAGCTGTCCCGGGGTTTTAACTCGTGGCGTTGGAGCATTGGAGAAGACGAATGGCGTTGAAATTTGATTTACAGCCCCAACGCCCAACACAACCTAGCTTACTGTATGTGCTCCCACTCCCAGCACACACGCAGAGGCTTCAGGGGATGGTTTTGTGCTACAACCGTATCGTAGGTCCGCTTGCACATCATGTGGACTCTAGGCGATACTCCCCACACATACCCACCGACTAGGGAAGTAGAAACGAGAGCTTTAGTTTTTGCTCGATTCCTACAATTCCCGTAGGTTATAGGAAAGGCACAAGTTTCCACACGAGGTCAGAGAACGGAAGCCAGTTGCTCCAATGGAAAGCAGCTACTGGAAAGCCGCAGGACTCCAATGAAATTGCTTCCCGTTGCACTATGTATCGTGGGAACGTGTAAGGAAATGATCCACAAATAGTGAGAGCGTATTGTACTGCTTGTTTTGAACATTCCTTTTCGAAAAATGCTACTTATCCTCTAACAAGCTCGAAAAAAAAGAACTCTAGAAGACAATCTGCTTTAAGCTAATTTTTTTCACATCATATTGACTGAGCTACATCGTGTTTGTGTAGCTTTAGCGAATGTATTTCAAACATATTATTTTATTAAAAACATAAATTTGCAACCATTGCAGAAGGTAGCTGTAGAATCTTTCCACATTTTATAGAAATCGTTCAAAAATATATTCAGTTTTCTCAACTGACACATGTGTCACATTAGAAATCTTTAGTAGAGCATGTTTTTGGTGGATAATTTATCTATAATCTATAAAAAAAAACTCGAAAAAGTATAAAGATATCACCACTTCTTCTATGGCGCTACAACCCTCGGTGAGGTCTTGGGCCTGCAATATTTCTGGCTTCCGTGACTTATATTTTCCTTCTTAAGGATAGCCATGTCTTGCAAATAGGAGAATAGTCTGATTTAGAGATGGGAATAACTACTCTTTTCAAAGAATTTATTCACTCTTACTCCTTACCCATCGGGATTTACATTTTTTAGCAACTTTTTCGAGAGATGTTTCAATTAATCCCTCTCTGAGGGAGTTGTAAGTCGCCATAGAGATTCAAATCCCAAAGAGTTGACACTACTATCGCGAAAGAGTTGTTGAGCTAAATTATCTTGAGTTTATTCCATTCGTTCTTTCGAAAGATTTAAATCTCTTATTCACTCGTACTCTTTTCGCACAACACTAGTCTGAATGGGATTTTAGACCTTTCTAGCTGTGTCAGACCAGAACCAGACTACCATCTTTACCACCATTTGAACAAATTCCAGATATAATCTCCCACAAATCTCTTTCGTTTCACCTTCAAAATCATGTAACAAATTGATCACTTCTCATTTCTCTTTCTGTTTCCTCCTGTTGCTACAGATTCGAAATCCACAGCCTACAGTTCAAATCGGACAGTACAACGCGCCGGCTAAGCATTGAGGGGCCACATCCGGGCAACTGGTTCGCCGTGGCATTCATCAGCTGGACCGATCCGAACAACGAGCGAATAGAACAGCAAGGTAGGTTGGAAACCGGCCAGCAACCGTTTCAAAAACATGGGAATGAGGTACACCGAACAGCACGATAATATTCAACCCGAACACACACGGCTGCCAGTCCGTCAAACCGGACCAGTGCCAGTCTCCGGTACGGCACGGTGTGTGTTTAAAGATGGGCGTCGTACTCACCTGACACATCGGTCCACATTCCGTGCCGGTAATAGTGTAATTAAATCACGCCCAATGGTGGCCAATTTCGACGGGATAAAAACGTGTCCACCAGCTCACCATGAACCGGATGAACCGAGAACATTTCGGTGTGCTCCATACGGTCGCGGCAAGGACACATTGCTTCAACTGTCACACAAAACGAGAGATAAATACGATGAAAAAGAATGCAAATACGGCCACAAACGGCCATTTGATTGACTGTCATTATTTGTAATTAGGTCGAAATCGAGACACCCCCAAAAATAGTGCTACCATCTCCCGGTTTTCGAAGCGGACCCCGGTTCTATGGGTTGCGCCGAATGAAAAGTGACAGCACGGGACACTATATGCAAGTCGCTCAATCAAATTAACAAATGCCACATGGTCCGGTGCAATGGTGCGTAAGCGTAGAAAATTAAGGCCATCCACGTGGACAACGCCCATTGTGTTGGAATCGGCAATGGCCGATGTTGTGATGCGATTTTTGCTGCACCTTAATTCACGGTGCAACTAGTGATTATTGCATCGATGGTATGTGTCGATTCCGCGGTTTCCCACGCAAAACCCGATGTCCAGGTTGTCAGCTTGTCAGTGTGGCAAATTAAAATTTAACCCAAATTTGGACACCCCTGGTGGCAATCGTGCGTCATGAGGAAAATCCGTTCGTTTGTTTCACGCGCAAACGTCCTCCTCTAATGATGGGGCATTAATTTTGTTCCGCGGAACGGTTCCGCGAGATTAAAATAGTATAATTGGTACATTAGCATATACAGTGGCAGCCCGTCGGACAGATTGCAATGATGGAATGGTGCGAGCTCGCGAATGGATTATCTTTTTTATATATAAAAATGATTGTTTGTTCCTAAGGCTTAAACTCGATGACGGCTGTATCAATCTTCATTGTATATTCGGATGAGTTGTTCCTTTTTGCCCAACAAAGGTTTACGAACAGAGAAAATGGAAAATCTTTCAAACAAATGTCTTCTGTCAACGTATGCCGTGTGAATATTCGATTAAGGGATAAAAACTAATGCAAATTTAGGGAAAATTGGCGTGCAAATTCCAAGCAATGGGTATAAATGTCGAGGTTCATTTGAAAGGATCGTCGGTGGAAATTAGAACAATTTAATGTAATTGCCAGAGGCTAAATTGAAAACAGGCATGTTCTCCTGCATGTCAATTAACAGTAGGCGGAGCAGGTGGTCACTAAGGGCCCCGACAAAAACTCCTTCATCACTGAAAATTTTCTTAATCTGACTTGGAATTGAGAGGAGTGAATGGTCAAATCTCTGTAAAACCTTGGTTATGAAAAAAATTGCAGAATTCTCCTCTCTTTTTTTTAAGTGAGCATAACCCTTAACATCAGCATCAACAGGAGAATCAAGACTGAAACATCGTGACTTTTCGGGTTCCCTCACCAGATGGGACCCTTGTCCTTCCTCCAAAGCTGCTCCACCTCTTTAAAAGTGGACCAAAACTGAAGATATATTCCACATTTGGAGGTCTTGAAAATCGGCAAAATTTGTCAATCTTCCTCACTCCTTTTTGGATTCCGTTTAGATTCCAGATTGCCTTCCAGAGACGAGTGGATGAGGTCCCAACTTTTATTCTACTTGGACTCTCCAAATGGCTTGGCCCATCGCTTACAATTTCAGATTGACTAAAACGATGAAATATTTTTAAGCAATTAAAAACACGTTGAATACATCGAAGGCTGTAGTTTTGTAAAACAATTTCTGTCTGATTGTATGCTATCAATCAAACTATTGGAAGGAGCGAAGCCCGTTGGGACAGCTAGTTTTTTATATGAGAGAAAATAGATTTTTTGGGAATTTTCTTTAAACCCTACATGCACTTTGTACAACAATAAGCTAATTTCGCCTCCAGACAGAATGATTTTTCCCATTGCTTTATAAAATTAATTTCCCCATTATCTCGACACTGGATTCGACGTCTCAAGACGAAAGGAGAAATAGTTTTGCCGAAAGGCAACTTGCAACTTTGCAAGTCGAAGAAAGGCTTCCCCACCGCTGCACCGGGGGAATCCGTTCGCACCGAACGCACAGACACAAAAGCGTATTAATTAAGTGCCATAAAATGGAACAACGTTGACGCAGCTAAATTGAATTCCTAACTGAAACAAGCAACACGGAAGTTTCACTTTACGGTGCCACTGCGCGTTAAGTGTTAAAGTACAAAATTAACTCCCGAAACCTAAGGCAAACGAATCGGGAGCAGGAACAAAAGAAGAAAAACAGAAAAAAACATACTCCCACTCAATACTTGGTAATGACTAAATTATCCTTAACCTCGGCACCATGCTCCCGCTTGTGCTGTCGTCCCATCCCTACCAATTCTGCAATCTTCGATTCCATTTCCCTCATTTAAGATAAACGTTTTTCCACCGGTTTGAGGATTTGAAAGCAAATCCACCCCATTTGCGCGCTTCCACCCCGTCCTTCGGCTTTCCGTTTGAAGCACACCTAGAGCTAGATCACCTTGCTTCGGTGGAAAAGGAAAACTGAGGGAAAAACTTAACCAGTGCGATAAGATATTTTAATGCTACGAAAGACAGAGAGTGAGAGGAGAAAAAAGCCGGCACTTTCACCTAACTTGTCGGGCGTGCTCGAACTGATGTGGCAGAGCGGAAATTGAACTGTAGCGACAATCGCACTATTGGCACAGCGGTCGTTTGTGAATGAGTAGAAAGTGTCCGTGAGCAGAGCAGATAAAGAAATGGGGAAAAAACGGAGCAAAACCCAACGAAAGAAAACAAAAAAAAAGGATGCAAAAGCTGCAGCTTTAGCTCAGAACCAGTTAAAGTTTTTAATGATGTTTGGAGCGGTAGCTGTATGATGCTGGAAGCCACATCCTCGTAGAAACTAACTTTAATTTCATTCCGTCCCGTGTCCCGGTGTGTCTGTGTTATTTAGTAGAATAATCTTAAATGAGCAAAAAAAAAAGTTGTATCTTGAATTACTTACCATTCTTATCCAAACGTCCATAACACCCGTTTCTCGTTTTCTCTTTTTCGTTTCGTTTCCCCCCGGTCAACCGGCAGGTCTTGCTGCATCCTGCGAAACACTGCTGATGTCGGAGATGTCCGTGACGAATGCACAGCCCCAGATGCTTAACGTGGACGTACGTCACGAAGGAACACTTGCCGCTGACCGGCAGGAACCGCAAACTTTCAAGTTTTTCGTCCCGAGTAACGTGTCGATCGTAACGTGGCGGTTCACCATCACGCAGCCGTGTGCAAACTGTACGGACGTTAGCTTCCATGTGCAGGCGAGCGCACTGCCAACAGCGCGCAACTATTTGCAGAATGCCATCATCTGTCCGAACCAAACCGGCGACATAAGCATCGATTTCTATCCTCACGAAAGTGCCTGGCATTACGTGGATATGGACTTTATGCGTGAAAATCCACCCAACAGTAGCGGTACGATTGTGGCTGGGTTTCACCTGAACGACACGTTCGGTGTGGATGCCACGAACCAAACCGAGGAAAGGAAGAAGGAAGGCCCAACGGTCCCGGGCGTACCAGAAGCGCAGACGATTGTGTACACGGTGGAGCTAACCTATCACGCACATGAGAGTGTACCGACTGCTGCGTCTACGATGACTCCGTCCACCGAGGAACCGACCCCGGAGAGTGTTGACTCGGCCGATGAAAGTGAGACGCCGGCGACGGATACCAAGTCACTGCCGAATCGAAGCTTCGATCGCTACCCAGTGCTGCGGCAAACATATCGGGAATTCTTCATGTTCGACTACGACCTGCTGCCGGATGTGAATGGGACTGTGCCGGTTACGCTGAACCTTACCGCCGGCATACCCGCCCTGATGAAGTTCGACGTGAACGATGTGTACGACATTGGTGGTACGCTCAGCTTTGCCGTTGCCATGCGGCAAGATCTGAAGGGCAGTTTGATCGATGCACGGCACGAATCGACCAACGAGCATGCCGGTGTGGTGGCCGAGAAGCTGATCGACATACAGGAAGAGTTCGTCCCGGAACTACCGGCGGCGATGACGACCACTACCACAACGACAACGTCCACCACCACTACGACGACCACGATGGCACCGAGCACGACCGAGGCGGACAAGACCAAACAAACCGCCAGCAAAGCCAACCAAACCGTTATCGTGTGTTTGAGGCTCGAGGAACCTGGAATTCCCACTTGGCCTGACAAATGTGTGTACGGACGGCACATCTACCCAGCCGCGATCGTTATCAACAATACGGATGCGGACACAAACACTGGACTGGTGCACGTTCCATTCCCCGAACCGGGCAGCTGGTACGTCACCTTGGGTCTTTTCTGTCACGGATCGGAAGCAACCGCCCGATCGACAATCATCGATAGTGTGAAGGACTTTGTACGATCGTACCGTTCCACGCTGGAAGCAATGCGCCCTCCGTGTTCCTGTACCGATCGATTGAGTTACTATCGAAGCTGCCTAGCGGATGACGCTTGCTTGAGTGTGCTCAACGAAACCGAAACGCTCAAAATCAAGGAGTGCATCATGGATGCCAAATGTACCGGCAGTCGGTCCGATGAGATGGCGCGCAAGTTCGAACTGCATCACAAGTACGCCACGGAACAGAGCGTACAGGGTGGAGTCGCTGATTCCACCTGCAATTCCAGCGTGGTCTTCACCATCTCCTCCAGCCCGTGTGTGGCTGGTCGGTGTGGACGGTTTGGACGATGCTACCACTACATGTCCGGTGGGTTCGTTTTTTCCACGTGTCTGTGCCTGCGCAACTACCGTGGTTGGGATTGCACCGAGGACTCGCAGGTACCGTCGAGTGCTTCTATCCTTCTCGCCTCGCTGATGCTGACACTGTCCAATCTTCTCTTCCTGCCGAGCATCTTCTACGCCGTCAAGCGTGGCTACCACAGTGAGGCGATCATCTACTTCTTCGCCATGTTCTTCTCGGCGTTCTATCACGCGTGCGATTCGGGCGAAGAGGAGTTTAGCTTCTGCTTGGTGAAGATCGGTGTACTGCAGTTCTGTGACTTTTACTGTGGGCTGCTCGCCATCTGGGTAACCCTAATCGCCATGTCCAACATTCGCCATCAGTTCGTGTCACTGTTGCATATGCTAGGGGCGATCCTGCTAGCGTTCGGGACCGAGCTTAACAAACAATCGCTCTGGGTGTTTCTGGCACCGGCCCTCACCGGCATCTGTCTCATCTCCGTCAGCTGGGGTTTACGCTGCCGGAAGACGAAGCGCTGCTTTCCGGCCCGGAGCTACCTGGCGCTCTACCTGCCGATCGGTAGCGTGCTCGTGATGGTGGGATTGGTCTGTTTCGCCTTCCTGCAGACGAAGCAAAACTATCACATCGTGCATTCGATCTGGCACATGGTGATGGCGCTCAGCATCCTCTGCCTGCTGCCGGACCGCAAAACGTTCCACCCAAAGTGCTAGCATACGGTGAGAATCTACCTGCTCAACTCGGGCTCACCCTCCACGTCGACACAGTCCCAATCGTCCAGCTCGATGTCGACGTCCTCCACCACGTCGTCCTGCTGTACGGCGTCAACTGGTGCAAACACCGTCGCCGCCACCACCACCACTAACTCCACCTCGGCTGTGATATCTCCGTCGTCCCCGGTGGCAGCCGCGTCGTGTACGGTGTCGACGATCACCGACGAACAGGGTACGATCGTGCGCAACCATCCCGTCGTGGAGGATGATCCAACCCCACTACCCATTGCAGCAGCACTGCCTACCGTACCGTAGTAACGCTAATTGTTATCACCAACGTTATAAACCCCCTGCACACTGTGGCACTCGTGCACGAGATGGCGCTCACAGGCGCTCCACTATATCTAGAGATGAACACACACGTAGGCATTATTGGTAAGCGAGCACCACCAACAGCAACATCACATTCCCGCAACGTTTGATGTTTTCCCCTTATCCCACGATACTAGCTAGATGGAACCCAACTGGATAGGTAGTTCCGCATTCCGGTGCGACTCCCTTCCGTTCGATATGATGTGATTGTTACATCTCGTGTTTTTGTCTGCATAGATGTATGGATGTAAGTGTCTAAGTGTTTGTGTGTGTATGTGTCTGTGCTTGGAAGATAGGAGCGGCAGGTGTTGTACTAGCTAGCTACTTAGTAGTATATACGTACACAGAGAGAGAGACGTGAACATTTTAGCTCAAATCCGTGTGATTTTCGTCCACATTCCATGCTAGTGTATGGTGGCGATTGCAGCGGCGGCGGCATCCCGTCGATCAAAACAAGCAGTGCGGGTCTCGATGAAACTACTATTAGGGCGAAAAAAAAAATGGGGAAAGGAATATTCTCGTACTCACAACAACTATATTTAGGGGCTGATTTACACCGATCGATCGACCATTGTTTGATAAATTCATACGTGCCTTGCTGTAGTAGAAGTGAAACCGGAAGAAGAATTAAAAAGCCCCCGAACAGAGTTGCGAACACGTTGCGAGATACACTGAAGCCTTTTTTGTGTGCGGAAGGGTGGTGGGAATCATGGGGGAGGGGGGTAAGGGAAGAATGCATCGAAACTACTGCGCGGTACTAGGGAGAGTGCACGCGTACACTACAAACCCATACACACAACTCGGAACGGGGGATGATGCTGCCGGTTTGAAGCTTTTACTTCTCCAACTTCTCGTCGTTGTTCATCCATTTCTATAATCCGGTATGTTGTTTTTTTCGTTTTTATTTTTTTCCTGTTGCGTTCCGACTTGATACGATGCACCCCGTTTTTCGCACACAACTTTTGCGCACAACCAATAGGGGAACTCTAAAACAAAAGCAAAACCAAAACAGAAATAAAAGTAAGACACTATAAGGCTAAGGATACGGAAATGGTAACAGATAAAATTAATGTAACTTTACCAGTCGTGTGTCGCACGAACGTTGGCGGGCAGAGATGTAAAGGATGAGAGACAAGAGCTACTATTTACTATGTCCGTTACAGTGACAAACTCTTGGAAAGTTTGCGTGTCCAAAAGCGTAAGAAATACAACAACAAAAACATGTTTGATAAACAAAAAACTAGTAAAAGTTAGTACCGCGAACACAAAAGGTGCCAGCCACCACACCACTCCTACTCTACTCCCACGTTGTTAGTGCTCGCACGATACTGAATTTCTTTACGGAGCAGTAGAGCGAATAGGGAAACATTTCACACGTCACTTTACAGCTTAACGAATAAGAACTTACGAACCATTTACTAAAAACAAACAATGGCCCCGTGGCTTGGAATATTTTGTGGGAAGTTAATTTATAACTAACAGACGAACGATTAAAGGGAAAACAAACTCTCAGTAAAATGCAGTGAACAAAATACCATGTATGACATGCATTGCCAATAGATAAGGTTAGGTTCCAAAGCATCCAAAGAGATGGAAGGTTGGTTTTTGTGTCTAGTGATTTAATTGTATCTTTTATACTGGCAAAACATTACATTCGTAAGATAATGTACACACTCACACACACACAGACGAACAACAGTTACCAGGGATTGTAAATCCGTTATATAAAAGCTAATTTAACAACATTACAGTTGTAAACAGTTTCCACTACAATAGTTTTGTTTTTCTAATACAACAAAAAAGAAACGCAAGCAGATACGACTTTCGTAAAATGAAAAGCAATTGTTAAGACTGCAGCAAACTTTGAAAACGTGCGTTCGCTGTACTGCGCTTTACTTTCCGACCGTACTTCACAAGCCATCATTAATCGTAAGGCAGGGTACGTTATGTTTTGTTTAGAAGAAGAAAAAAAAACAACAAAATAGTTGACAAAATTTGTGAAATACAAAACCAACAAATAAAATACCAAAGCTATCGCCTCCGACACCCCGCCGCCTGGGGCGAAATAATAGATCACGCGTGAATAGATGTAAAAAAATGTAATAGGGGGAAAAAATGTGCGGGAAAAGGATATAATGTTCACTTACACTTTCATTTTTAAACCACACGGCACACGGCAAACAGAAACTTTGCACAAACTATCACCTTACACACTGAATGCAAAGCAAACGAACGAAACGAAGTGAAGGGATACTAAGGTATACCTATGCCTTGTTGTGTGGGTTTCATTCGTTCCGTAAAGCTTCATATTCTATTTTAGATTTGACACGTCTTTTATAAAGTTTTATAAATCGGCAATCCAGGTTATTTGCCAGAATTCCAACATAGTGCATATAGTATTCCACTGGCTGAGAATTATTCAAACGATTTCGTGTTTCCTATTCCATCTTAGCATCTGCTGAATTAAGTTTGTATTTAATTCTTTATAGCGATTAGTTAAGAATTTTCGTAAAAGAACCCAAGTTCGAAACAACCGTACAACAAGGCATGGGTTTACACCGGTGCAGAGAAGGCGACGCACTAAAAAGAGAAACAAAAACAAACCTACATTATAGCAAAGTTTGAACGGATATTTGAAATCGATCGAAGGGAGAAAAAACTCTATGTGTAATAGCAACAAAGATCTAATAAACGTTTTCTAATAAAAAAATAACCCCCTCGTTCATTTTGCAACAATTACTCGCGAACCCGTGTGTGATACATCACCATTACCGCTCCACAGAAGAGAGAGAAAAAAAACCCATCTTCTCTACTGTTCTACACGCGACGAAAGTTTTTCCCCACACCCGGCAATCGCGGACAGGGCGCGGTTGGGTTGAGTTTAAATTTTATTAAATTTTTAATTCCATACTGCCCATCTGCACGCACGGCCTCGGTAACGTAAGAACGAAGGTACGGACGGTAAATCAAACACACCCGAGTCGTACAAGCGCTTCCGCGTAGGGCATCCTGGCAGTAAGAACGAGGAGCAAAAACAGTAAAGGAAAACTATCCCGAAAAACCGGATTCTAACAGTTTCGTTAAGGGCTATCGTTACGATGGCGAAAAACAATTTATCTTACTATAGTGTATGTCTTTCCATTGTTTTTATCGATCACTCTCTTTTCCTCCTCTCCTTGATCCTAATGTCTTTGTTACTGTTTGATTAGAATTTCATTCCTAATTCGATTTCGCCTTTTAGTTAGATCAATTTAAATTTCTGCTTAAATGCGTCTACTTACTCTGGAAGTTTAGGTATGCTTTCTTTTATGCTTTCACTAATTCGATCACGAAAACGTTGAGATTTTGTGTTTTCCACCCAGGCTGAAGTCCATGATCTTCACACCTTCGGTCCGACTCGTACGTTCGACAGATCTGCAGTGTACTGAAAATTCTATTACTTTTACCTACTATATCACTAGAACTACGAGAGCCCAAACCTTTAATGTCTCAAACGAAACTCAACGCTACTGTACCGGAGGGCCTACCGGTACCGGTGCCGATAGCTGTCACAGTCGTTCGCTTTGCCCCTTTTAGAATCACAAATCTATTTGTCTTGTACTACTATGACTATGCCCACTACTCGCTACAGCCGCCAATCTTCCATCGATCGTAACCAGTAGCTTTCCTTGCGCGAAAAGGTAATCTGTGTGCGCTTCTGTGTTCTTCTTCGGTGTGCGCATATACTGCTGATATTCCGTGTCTCGTTAATTCGCTACCTTCTTTGTATACCTATCTAAATATCAATGCAATTTTTAATTAGTTCTTACAATCTGTTGCTCGTTATGGAATCACAGCTGAATCAAATGATTTGCTCATTTATCTCCCTTATCCCTTTCCTTCGCCACTAATTTTGCTCACGCAATCGTTGTATTCGTTGCCGGAATAGTAACTTCCTTAGCTTATTGTAGCGTCTGCCTATCGGAAACTACTAACAAAGCGAAGCGATTATTTGTGCACTACAAGAACTAGAAAACAGGAGCCGTGTCATTTGGCGCAAAGTAGTGTTAAGTCATACATTAACGCAACAGTTGTTTTATGTTTGTCCGCCTGTTCTTCACACAAACATGCTTGTTGGCTATCGTTATCATAACAGTACGTCGGGGAGCAACTTGTTTTTATCTAATATTAATTTCACACCCCACAATGTCTTTGTTCGTTTGAGTACAGTCTATTCTACATGGTAAAACAAATATTCCTATGAGCGCGATAACCAAACGAAAGCAGACGCCGAATTATTTCAGATCTTCGGCACGATCCGTAACTATCCCCAGGCCGTCTAGGGTAATTTTTTGTTCCAAAAATCAAACAGTGAGTTACCATTCACAAAATTGACTATTCACCTATGACTAATGTAACTTAATGTATAATAAGTTATTAAAATTTTAGTAAGGACGTTTTTTTCGTTTTTTTGAAGGCGAAGCTTAGCTAATTTCGTTCGATATATAATACGCCTATACACGACTTGATGAGAGGAAGCGCGTTAGCAGACTTAACGTTGCTTGTAAATAATATCCGACAATCTTGGGGGCCCTTTGTCCGCGTGTCTCGCCCACTGTCCGTGCACATTTGCATTGCTCTACTTTCTAAACTGGAGATACTGAGGTTATTGAAATGGCTGTGCGTTTCGAGCTGTATTTGTGCGCAAAAGATTATGCCCATTCGCATCCCCTACCTATATGCACACCCTCCTTCCATTTGACATGTGCGGTATTCAGCTATATTCATAGATCGGTGGATTAAACAATTGTGTGTCCTTGGGGAAGGTGTGCTTAACTTTTTCTTAAAAACAACGGACATCTGGTGTCTACTGGAAGAAGGTGCACGGGAGTACCCTCTCTCATTCGTATCACCAGAATGAGAGAAACTGGCGATATCGTCGGGACCGCACGGGTGGTGGTACGGCCACGCGCTTACGGCATCATTGACACTTTTTACGCTGCTGCAGCTTTAGCTGACCGACGGTGAACCGTTTCTCCGGCCCATTGCACAATATCGAGCTGTTGGTAATGTAATCGTACGCGGTGCGAATTTCGCCCGGTTGCAGCTGATGCTGGGAGATCATGCCCCGCAGAGCACACAAGTCTTTGGTGTAGGAGTAAAAGAACAGTGGATGGTGCCGGCGCCGAATTTTCACACGGTTCGCCACAATGCCCGTCAGGTACACGTCCTCTAGGTGGAAAATCGGCGTCGATAGGCTCGCCCGGTACAGCAGCTTTGCCGTCTCAAAGTTCATCAGATAGGCGGTACCGGAGAGATAGTTCGGGTACACCTCCTTATCGTACATGTACGTCGGTGAATACCTGCAAACGAGATGCGATGTAGTAACAGCTTGCTACATCGATTCGATCAATTACGATCCGTAGATGATCGATACCTACCACTTGCTGCTGGTATCACCGATCGGTTTCGCGTCGCAGAACAGAAACCCTGTCAGCAGGTGTTTGCCAACGGTGAGTCGGTTTTTGGGCGATTTCACCGCCACCGTGTTGGTGTCGTAGAACGATATGGCCGCTTTGTACAGGGGTACCGTCCCACCGAGCAGAACGTGCAGCAAGTTCGGTACGTTAACGAACGTATCATCATCACACTTCATGATATATTTTACTGCAATTAAAAAATAATTGGATAGAAGAAAATCGATTGTTCCTAAAATAATCGTTCAAATTGTATACGCCTATTAACCCCACACACTGTAATACATGAAAATGAGATAATGTTAGACACACCAAAACACCAAATTGCCATCCTGCTACAAAGACCAACACCGCAAAACTTATCCGTTGCCATACAAGCTGTGTGTAAAAAACAAACGTGAAAAATTGAGAGTAAAAGAAACTAAAAACATAGATCTTACAAACTTCGATTCAGTCGGACTGTTCACTACCAGCTTCCGTGCGAGATCGTTGAGCGTTTCTACCACGATGTACTTGCTGGTACGGGCCGTTCCCAGCTCACGTTCCTTGAACCACTCCAGCACGAGATCGGTCACGTTGAACTGAACGAATTGGCCCGCACCTTTCGGGATTTTTTTCCGCGCGTGCTCAATTACCGCACCAGCTTTGCCCGTCTTTCCCACGGTGAAAATGACTTCCTGCTCCATTTTGCCGGCCATTTCCGGACGCAGGTTATTCTTCAGCCATTCATCACCGTGCACGTACACCATTAGCTTTGCCTCGATGTCACCGCTATACTCACGCGTTTCCAACTTAAACAGTAAATACTGCTTCCGGTCATTCGCTGGACGGCGATCTTCCTCTTGAGGCTCTGCCAACGCAAAACCATTGCCGGACAGCGCAGGAAAACACACAACAGAACAAAATTAGCAGCACGTACACACGGTTTCATGTGGCCACATCGCTCCATTGATTGTTCGCTCCATTTCCAGACGACAGGTAAAACAAACCTTCGCTAGCGCTGCGTCGCCTCCAGGAAACACTCGAATCATTATGCATCGTGCGTTCTGCTAAAGCTTAGCTTAAATCTAATCCCACAACACCATAACAATCGGCCCACCACCTGCTAGCGGTTGTACTCACACTCACCTTTGCCATCGCAGTTGTTGGTAACCCACTTCAGCATCATGATCGTCTTCAGCGTCAGGTTGTTGTAACTATCTATAAAGCTCTCCTGTATAATATCACCGTACACTTCGCTTTCGTTTACAATCCTCCGTTGCAGTTCATCCATTTCGTTGCTGGCTGTATTAAATGCCGGATCCACATCGGCCCCGCTGGGAAACAGTGGGATACGAGGCGTTCCCGTGCCCACCGCCGACGGGTTGCGTGATGGATCCAACCCGGGAAGCGACGCCACAGTCCCCGGCAAAGTGGGCACCGGCTGTACGATGGCACTTCGCTTTACGCTACTTTCGCCATCTCCCGCGGACGGGATTGCTGATCGCTGACGTTGATGCACGTAGTCCGCTTCCGATTGACCGACGAGAAACACTAACTTTACGTTAAAAACCATACCCGCAATGCTGCTCTCGTTTCTCTCACTGTGACTAGCGTTGGATTTTGAGTGAACATTCTGGAACGAGGAACATTTGGTTAACGCCAAACATTTGTGATTTGAACGGACGCAATGTGCACATCCCCCATTCAACAACACTTACATTAGCTTCGGTGACCGGGAGCAGACTCTCACCATCATCAGTCACCAGCCACATGTACTCCTTCAGATCACGACCGACGGTCGTTTTTGGGTCCAGATATTCACCACGCCGTCTCTCGTGCAGTGGCTGAAAACGGTTGTAGTTGAAGTCTTGCGTCTTGCCCCACGATTCGCGGATCGCTTGGCGGGCTTCAAAGTTTTGTGCCGAAGAGCAAACCACGATCAACAGGTACACCTTCTTACTTTCCTCCACCAAACCGGACCGTTCCTCGTTGGTACACACGTTCAGCGGATCGATGACGGTTGTGTTTTCGTACGGCAGCACATAGTCGGTCGTTTCCCTCGACGTGTTTAATCCCCATCCAACGATAGTACCTGCGGTAACGAAAGCACCGTAAGCTTACCGAATAAACCCCAACTGGCACGATTCGTAACGATCGGAACGTTTTGGGCAGATAAAGTGAAAGAATTTTGTCAAAACCAAATCACACGAAACCATTCCACCAACTCTCCCGTGTGCCAGAGATGGACAGCTTCAACCCAATTTCAACCAACGCCAAATGGCTACTGGCTCGGGTTTTCGCGCGCCAATAAAAATTAACCCCAACAGCAGTCTGTCCGGACCGGTGACCAGCAGCTTCCAGCTCAATTGAAACGAGTGTACCCCACATTTTGCCCACAAAAATCCGCCCCACAACAAACCCCTTCGGCCAACCGAACGGACACCGCCCCAAAGTGCAAAATCCCTGGCCTCGTCGTGTACACACATCATCCTTCATCCTCTCATCCCAGCCGTCTTACCCTGTGCAGATGCAAAATGCTTCCCATCATGCAATGGGCGATAGCACTGAGAGAAACAATCAACCGTCATCCTCTCTAGAGAAGATCCTCGTGGCATTCAATTGTGAACAGGCCGGATGATTACGGTTTGCTGACGACAGTCTGCCGTTCGAAACGATGAACGATGATTCGAGTGAACGCAGTTGTTCATTTTAGATTTCAAACAGAAACATAGATCATATAGCTTGATGTTAACAAATAGTTGTAAATTTGAAATATGTTTACTGTTCTTCGGAAATCAAAGATTCAAAAAATAACGGTTAATAATCAACAATAGAGTCCCAAATCATTCGTTGACGGCCAACGAACGATTGAAGCGATCAGTAGCAGTGTTAACTTTAAACTTGAGTTTGCTCAATTAGTTTCTAATATTTTAAATTATTCAAGATAATTAATTTATAAAGTCTAATTGCAGATATATCATTCGTTATTGCTAAGGGGATCTACTAAGCACCTAGTTTAGCGGTATGAAGTATAGGAGTAGAGAAAATCGTATACAATAAGTGAAAAATCTTTATCCAATTTGAATCACTTCCATCACCAGTTTGTTTGGAAGAGTATGAAATGACCGATTACTTTTTTACGATCTATGTGTAATTATGTATGCCATGTTCTCACGAAAAACAATAATTTGATCACCGATAAATGATCGTTTTCGGTGTCTGACTAAAGTGTACAAAATAACGTTTCATCACGATCACGTTTCATGCTCGGAACAGCATAACGCATCAATAACGTTTAGAATTTTGTCGCATCAGATAACAACCACGACATCAAAAAATGCCTTCACAATTATGATTACTTATGCCAATTTAAAATTTTACCCCAACACGAAACCTCACGAACTGAACGAATAAATATGAACTCTGTTCTACCTTTTTGCCAACTATTTTCGTAAATAAAAAGTAAATACAAATTATATTCAACGAGGGGAAAACGATTGATCTTCAATTTGATCGCTGTAGAAAACCTTGCTAGGAACAATCTATGTAGTTATGAGGGGTTTACTGAGTCATCTGTTGCAGATTAAATGTAGCTATCATGTTACACACATCCGTTGTCACTGGCAAAACATTAAAAAAAAATTAAAACTAGAAATAACTATTTTCCTATACTTTCCTATACTATACGAACAGCTAACCATAACGATGCCGGATGAACAAAAACGAACGAGTGAACATTAGACTAGTCGTTTGTAAATCGGAATCAAACGAAGGGTTACGGAATGTAGCACAAACGGGACATTGCAATCGGTTGCGCTCTCCTTCTTTCTTTTTCTCTATTTTTCCTGTTTTCTCTTCACAATGCGATGATCCTCCAACTGTTGATGTTGCTGATGGTGACGGCGATATCAACGCAGTGGTGTATCAGACCAGCGTACCCCGATACAAACTAATTATCCTCCATCTGAGGGAAAAACTGCGCCGTTCCTTACGATCACTTCCCTCCCTACTCAATCGTGGCGTGTCCCTGTGTCACCCGCTCCCTTTTCGGTGGCCTGCAATGCTTTCGATTAAATTGATCGTACTGGGAGAGGATGTTCATGAGCGTTGGTGCACCAACCTTGGACCCGTTGTTGTGTATCGGTGCTTTGGGGGTTGGTCGCTTGCTTTTGTTTTTTGTTCGCTTACTTTCATCGCCTTCAATGCCTTCATTTGACCCCACAGCACCGCATGTGTGCATCATCAGGGCACCATGCACTAGCGTCGCCCTACTGGTTGCAATATTATACGCCGCGGTTCACTGTCGTCGACGTGACGCCAATGAGGGTGTTTTGCTCCATCCAGCAACCGCAAATGGCGCCTTCTTCGTTCCTTCGGCTAGCTTTTATCCGAACGGTGAAATAAAAACGTGTACGCGTTCGGACGGATCTTGGAACGCGCAGCACCGCCCAGCATCAAATCAGTGGTGTGCAAAATGGTATCAATAAAATTAAAAAGTTTTAAATTGATTCCAATCAACGCCCGTTACCGGAGGGGAAGGAAACATATTGACCTCTTCCGTTCACGGGATGTCACATTCAGGCAGGGCGGGCCTGAGGCACCTGATCATGATGACCGATGGTTGGTCGGTGGACGGTGATTGGTGTTGGTATTGGTGACACGATCGTTGGAATCTTTCCGCACCGGAACACATGTGCGTACGCCGGGCGTTACGGTGGTGCGTGCGTACACGCATAAATTCTAATCGCGTGCGCACACTTTTTGGGGAATGCCCTCGACGCAAATTTGACCAATCTATGAAACCATGCGACCGAAAACGTCATCACGCGTTTCGTTCACTTCGCGGCCCGAACTTCCATTCATGCCTTGGGCACATTGGGCGGCTCGTGTGCGGCGGCGGCAAGTGCCAATAGACCGTTCATTGATAGACTCGCAAACAGTGGCCGTGTAATAAATAGGCATGGCGTGACCGGTGTGCGCGGAAGGAAACGGCATCATCGTCCGTTCCCTCCTAGAGATAGAGCGAACACTTTCGGTCGTCAATTGGCCGGTTACTAATCGGGCGATCGCAATGATTTGAGGGAACGCAGTTTTATCAACGAATTGGTTTCAAATTCATTTGTTTGATGGCACTTCCTGTGGGTGCCCACTGAAAAGTACAAGGGTCCCGTCTAAACGAACCAATCAAAAATCGTTTTACTGAGAGTCCATTTCATTTTTTCTACGTTTGAGGTAAGTCAGGTCAAGCTATTTATAATCGGTATTGTTTAAAATTAGAAAGACAAATGAACGCTAAAGCGCGCGAATGGGGCCATTGAGAATGGGGATTCGCAATATAATTGTTATACTGGCTTGATTTTTTTGTAATCAACCGTGAAAGGATCAATTCCTAGTGATCCTTGTACAGTACGAACAACCGTACGCCGTCCTTGGCGTAGCAGTCATCTGTGAAATATTTCCCACCAGCCAAGGCATTAGCTTCGAAAATTTGCAAACAGTTCCTCGGAACGAGCGTGCAAATATGTCCAAAAGTTAGCCCATTTTCCAGGAGTCCATCCGTGGATCTCCACCCCCCGGTGGGGACAAACCATCCCATGCGCATGCTAATTCGGAACATGCTCGTATTTGGCCAATTGAATCAATTGAAATTCGTTGAATTCAATTCTCCTTTTTTAGTCTCCTGCTGCTTCACCTGCTGCTGATTTTCGTCGTTCTTCTTTGCCGATCATCTTGTTGCAGGGCTCCAGGACGCGATCGTGCCAAAACAGAGACACAGCAGAGCAAGCAAATTCAATGATGATGATGATGATGTTGATGACGATGAAGATGTTGCGAACCGTAGATGGGACACATTTGCATAATCAAAACTTGCAAATGTCGAACCGTCTAGCCAAAACATAGCATTCACCTCAATCGTCCGCCTAATAGACGCGAGGGTAATGGCCGCCGGGTGAGCGTGCTTCATCGACCACTTGCCGCGAAAAAAAAAATCGCATACTTTCGTACCTTTTTTTTTGGTGTGTGTAGTTCCTTGCCGATCAAACCCGATCAAACGGGGACTGGGTTGAGTGGGCAATGTCAATGATTTTCTCAATCAGCATTCGAGGCCAAAGTAATATTTACAGCCACACAGCGAAACGTGTGCACTTTCGGGTGAAGATAATTCCAAAGAGGTCCATCGGTAACAACCTTCGCCAATCGATCGTGCAGATTTCATACCTTGCGCAACACTTTAAACACCACACCACCATGAATTGGAAGGTGTAAAAATGACTTGCATGTGTCATTCTACACTTTTTTTACTTAATCATAAAACGAACGAAAAAAATCGACTTACCCACACGGCCCCGATCGTTGTTATTCGGCATGATGCTCATCACCAGCATGCCGATCAGACAGAAAGCTACAATCCAGAGGAATTTCTTCTTCTTGGTGGAGCCCCGGTTGTGTCGGTCACCCCGATCCATTGGCGTGATATCGTACAGCCGTTCGCTCTTCCGGCACGTCTCATCCAGCAGGGTGGTGCTTTCCGTATCATTACTGGCGGAACTGTTACTGCCACCGTCAATGTCTTGAAATCGTCGATAAACATCGCCATTGCCGCTGAAAACGCTTTCGCCGGCCGTGTCGAATCGTTCGTTCCAATCCTCCTGAGCGATGCTTTGCGGGTCCATTATTTCTGTAACATATTATCACCTTCATTAGCATTGCAGGTTTTGTAACGCCCCAGAGCCTACTAACAACACCACTACAGCCGGTCGCTACAATAGTGGCAATTTTTCGGGTCTTCCATACAACACTCACCTGTCGTCGTCCGGTCAGCCGACGTAAAGCGAAAGGACACTCCAAGACACTACGGCGAACCTTTAGCACGTGCATTGAAGCTGCAGCGAGTGGCACATATTGATCAGCGAGTATTGTGCACGATGTGTTGTGTGTAAATGGTGGTTTATGTGCATTTCACCATAGCTGAAGCAACCAACGCTAAGGTAAGGAAGAATGCGGAAGAAAACCAAGCGTGGCGTGTTATAGTGCAAAATTTCTCACCGCAAAAATCTGAAACTTCCTACACAGGTTTTTAAAAACTTTCCCCTTCAGATCTTACGGCAACTTTCCTTTTCTTAACATTCCTTATCACGATATTTCCATAACCTATTTTGACAAACTCCCCTCGCGTTGCACTATACCATCTATGGAGCTAATGAGATGCTCTACGTTGGATGCTTCACTGCACCAATGAATCGTTTCCGGTCAAAAGCCAAACAGTTTGTACGCAACTATTCTTACAAACCCTAGTCGTATAGTAGTTAAATTTACCTATTTCCTCGTGCTAAAACTCGGTGTTTTGACCGACACTATCGCGTTTGTTTTGACACCAGCCGTAAATCTTCAGCTGTCAAATAGGCTGTCGCATCGGACACCCAAATACCATGCGAACAGTGGGCTACGCGATGGTACATGCATAATTTGGTCATAATTTTGGTACAAATGCTTACATTCATTTTGGGTCATAATTTCGAATCTCATTCTCACCGAAACTCGTTAAATATTCCAGTTTTCGCTTTCTCTTTTCAACAAAAAACGTATTTTTACCACTTTTTTCTTTCCAAACAAGATAGTTACTACCAAAAGTAGTTATGACGAATTATGTACAAAAAATCATAGGTTCGACACCCTTGGCCCTTGTTTTTAGGAACGTTTGACTGGCGCAAGTGGAATTTTCCTTGGCAAATCAGAGAAATACCAACAAAACCGTCTAAAAAATCGTACAATTCGCAATTTATGTGCTATTGTATGGCATAGTTTCACCAAGAACGCGGTTATAGCTACAAAATGTGATACTCTGTAGATAAAAGTAAGAACGCGCTCCCTCTTTTTTTCTATGTCTTGCTTTATTTTCAACATTGAAATATTACTTGTTTTTGTTGTTGTTGTTGTTGTAATTATCGATTGTTTTTAAAATTTAAATTTCTATACAAGCGCTAGATAAATATACTGTTTTTTTTTCTTCAGAACCATGTATGAATTCAGCTGGGAAAATAGTATCAAAATGAAAGCCGTTCCGACCGACAGTTGACCGTTGATCACACACACGCATGAATCGAAAATCATACTAACAAAAAAAAACATGAGCAAAACGTTCTGATTCTGGGCATGCAACTAAATCGATTGATTGGAGGTTAAACTAAACCAACGGAGTAAACAAGAAAATTATAAATGTACATATGCGTCTTTTTTTCCTACCGTCGTAGCTTAGCTGTAGTGCTCCTTGGCGGACTCGGTACGAACTAATTCGGATAAAGCGTACATCGTACAAGCTGAATCTTCCATTGATGAATCAGTCGAGCATTATTAAACTAAGTAGCAACATATGGATGGTAGTATATCTGGTATGGATGTGCATTTTCTTTTACTCGTTTTTTTTTTTTTTGGGAAGTGTACACCGCACGTGGGCTGTTGTTTGAAGTAATGCAGTTCTAACCGAAATTTTAAGAAATATCCAACAAACACGACTATAAATGGCCTCTCCTTTCTCTCACTCTCTCTTCCGCTCCCTTCTCTACGCGAACGATTTGCGTGTCTCGCACACGCAATTTAATCGTTTTCGTCTCCCCCCCCCCCCCCTTCTCCGAACTGCAGGTCCATATATTCACGGTTATTACTAGTGCTAAGCTTATAGGTTATCTCAGCTTGGCATGGTGCTCTTTTGGGTCGTATGATTTCCTTTGCGCAATGATTAATGGTTTATCCACCAGCTGGTTTACATCCTCAACGCCACCAAACAGCTTTGGGCCGTTCAAAACACCACCGCTTCCTTGTCCAGACATGGTGTATTACCACGTACCATGTTACCGTATCCGCAATGGTTTGGTTTTTAATCTAACGACTGCGACACATCTCACAGACAGGCGTATCCGTGTCGCAACGTTAATGCAAAAAGAAACGCTTTTTCATGTTTTACAGTGCTCTTCTTTTTATCAGTGAAATTTTATCGGAAACTATCCCACTTCATGATGCTTTCTAGTGTGAGTTCAAGTACAGTGGAAATTAAAAAAAAAAACAAATAAAACAAATTTATACAAGTAAACATTATTTCTTTGAAAAACAAAACCGTGTCTATTCGGCAGTCCCCGGACAGATTATTGAAACATTTTGCATTGAGATGGATCAGAAGAGTCTAATTGAAATGTTGCCCCCCTGCCGGTGGGTGTTAAGAACACACCCAGCCAGCTTGTCATCTACAGCGCACAACTGCCATTGTTTTTAGTTGTTTCGACAAAAAAAAACATCTCAAATTTTCTTTTTCCACTTCCACTAAACCGTAATCCTGTGTTAGGTTCCATTCCCTTATTACAAAGATAGCTATATTTAGATTATGTGACCGTTTTTTTCTCTTGCTGTTGTAGTCTGTTTTGTGGCATGAATTTCCTATATCCGTTTTGTCGGAGCTCCCATAGTTCGAGCAGTGTATGTGTATTGTATGCGCTCTGCAACGTTATCAAGTAGGTGCTGGCTAATTTGCTTTCGCCGAATTTCAAAACATTCTCTCTATCTGCATTTTGTTTTGGTGATCACACATAATAATTTTTACGTTTTGTTTTGCAGCTCTCTCTCTCACTCTCCTCTTTCGCTTGGCTTTATGTTTTTACACACACACACACACACGCACGCACGCACGCAAACACATCTGTAGGTGAGGCCGACGCATTATTACTCTTCCTGCTTCGTGGTATCCTACCTGTTTCCCTTCCTGCCTTCTTTCTTTGCTACATTCCTATAAATTATTTCCTTTACAGTCATGCGGAACCTTCCGGTTTTGCTATCCCATCATCCTTCGACCTCATTCCATGGATTAAGAGACAAATAGATAATGTGGTTTTGTTTGTGTGACTACTGCTACTACGTTTGCTGCTGCTGCTGCTTCTTTTTTATGTTGCTCTCCTGCCTGCTGCTCATGTTTGCTAAATAACTTATACCATTTTACCAACCAAACAACACTACCTGGAGTCGGGCACGTGGTGCTGCTGTCTCGAGGACACCGACGTGGAAGTGTTTGACGAAGAGTTTGCTTGCTTCAGTTCGCGGGCTTTGGCCGCATTATTGCCAACGCCACCACCGGACGGTGGCGTTTGGCGGGACGCTCTGCGCTCCACTGGACCGCCAACACCTCCCCCGGTGCCCGACTTGGTCGAGCTACCGCCTTTCGCCTTGCCGGACCCACCATGCCCGCCACCGCCACGATGTCCCAGCGGATGCTGGGCCGACGGGTGCATCATATTCGGTGAATCTTCGTTCGAACCCCCGTTGGCGGAGTCGGCCCCACCCAGCTTGAAACTATCACAATTTCCATCCTCCTTGCCGTAGTTACTGTCCGTAGCACCACCAACACTGCCGCTACCATCCTGCAGCAGCTCACCCGTCTCGCCACCGTCGTCCGATGCTGGCCTTTTTACACTACTGTTAACGGTACTGCACGTATTACCACCCACGCCTAAATTCATTGAACTCAACTCATCGGACAGCTCCTCGTCGGCGCTTTTGTTAAACGGCTGTACGTTCGCGATGGTTGATAACATTAAAGCTTGAACAAATTGTGATCTGCAAAGAGTTGGAGAAGACGTTTGAGTGCTGCCACTTGTTTTGTCTTGTGTCTGATATCTGATTTTGTACCTGTCCGCTCTATCGCGCCCCAGCTGCGTTTGCTCGGCATCGTCCATGGTGGGCACCATGAAGCGGGCCATCAAAAACTGCGACTGTTGCGCACTGGAACCAGCGCCGGAGGCACTTCCGACCGAACCCGGCACATTGCAGACCCCGACACCGGTCGACACCATTGGCAACGAGGAGGAGGCTGCGATCGGTCCATCGCGGCCACCGGCGTTCAGTGTGATGATTGTATGGTTCGGATTGGCTTGTGTCGCACCGATCGCATTGTTGTTGACACCGGTTGCGTTCGGAGCGGAAGACACGACGGCCGGTTGCTGCTGTCGTCTCGGCAGTCGTTCCAACTGTTGACGAGCGGCCTTGAACGAGCGAAAGAAAGTATATAAAGTTAACGTTTGGGCTACGGCCGGATTACATACTGTGCTGCAGTGAGGGAGAGTCACGCGTTTAACATCGAGCTAAAACACCAACTATCAGTTTATGGCTCATAATTCCCCTGCTCTGTGTGTATCGCCCACCAGAGAGCGACCAACTAAATGGACCCCTTCGAAAATCGGGTCCCGTCAATAGCGTATTTTGCCAACCGATGTTGTTGACGAAACCTAGCAACGCAAAATCCAGTCTAAAAAGCATGACATCCTACATACAATAAAGTTCTAAATTTAGGTAGCAACAAACCCACCGTAAAATTCCGTTAGCCAATTTTTCGTGCCTACCGCGTACGCTATGTTTTTAGCAAACAATAAATCGATGAAGATGACCCATGATGAGCTACGGAATATGCTGCACAAATTTTAGAACGTGACACAAAATGAAGTAACTACTAAAATGTGAAAATAAAAGCGTAGCGCTACTGCGCTTTTGTTCCGGAACTTTGATCGATTGATAGTTAGCAACCAGCACACATAATCAGCAGGCAATTACCGTGGTCAATAAACTGGCATACAAAATGAGGAACGTGTAACAGAAAAAGGCCACTTCAAGAAGCAAGGCCCAGGGATGGCGCCAAAGGTGCACTATGATTGTTTCGTACATTGTTCTCATTGCATCGGCTGCATCACTCGTTTGATACGGCGTCGATACGAACACGCGCACAATAAGCATCAACATACAAGATAGACGTTGGACAGCGATAGATAAACGAGCGCGACCGTATGATTATCGATGTTACTTCCTTTGCAGGACGGATGGTGTTTCGTACACAGCGCTACTTGTCACAAACATACAACGATACGACGGATTTTGATTGTTGAACACAAATGTTGGTGTGGGCAAACAACATATACGGCACACCACTACTATTGCTATACACGGTAGTAGTAGTAGTAGTAGTATTTACGCGAGTATTGATGCGAGAAAATTAAAAAAAATAACACTATTTATGAGATGCAGCGAAAGAATTTGCCCTTAACAATCTACCAAAAACGCAATCGGTGGAATCGCAGGAAGGTGCGCGCCTGGAACAACACTGCGACGTGCTCGACCGCTGTTGCTGCCACCGGAATGCATCGGGATATGCGCTACAAGCCCGATGGAAGGAACAACGTGGCTTTGTATAAGCAAAGGGAAAGAGCGTAGTCCAACGTGCCAGCTGCACAAATGATTTGGGTTCGCGCGCCTACGATCGGGGCAGGGAGAGAGCAAGGATGATGCTCTATTTTGAATTTTGCACTGCTTCTATCACCGAGACGATCCGCCGTGTCACTTTCGCCCGTCTGCGTTGTCACCGAAACTGAACTGCATACTGCCAAAACTATACGGCGAACAAATTCCAACACAATCCGGGCAAGCGGTGGAAACGTAAACGGGAGCTTTTGCAAAGCCAACTTTAAGAGCGATTGTTCGTAACGATGGAGCGCAAATGCTGCTGCTGTTCCAAACAAAGCAAATCCATCGTGCACACAACAATCGTGTCCCACGGTTTTCGTTTCGTTTTTGGTAAGGACGAGGGAAATACTACCGAAATGTTTTCGCGCTCGGGTCGTGTTGGCGAGTTTCTCAGTAGCTAAATGCATCACAAACCCCACCACCGTACACAACACCGCCGTTCTTTAGAATAACCGTCAGATGGTGAGTTTTGCAAAGGTAGTACGGTGTAGTATCCGTACGATGGCGGGTACCATGCACCAATACACATAGATAACCAGCGAGTTGTGTAATTTTCCGTGCGCGAATTCGACCAACATTCGGTCACTTTGCGCAGTTAGTTTAAATTTACTACACTAACGGCTTTCCTTCCTCGACGGATCAGGTGGATGGTGGATGAGACATGGACAGGAGCTTCACGGACGGCTCGGAATAAAAGGGAATATAATAAGCCTTCCGTACGGTCTCATTCAAAATCAGCTGAGCTTTGTTTACAGTGTTCGTAAAAGTTCTTCCTGGCAAACTTTTCCTGTCTTGGGAGACAAACTCTAGCCGCGCATGGACGCACACACACTTACGGTGACTTGCTGTCGCTCGAGCTGAATTTGCATTTGTAGTTGCTGCAGCTGCGATGGTTGGGGTGCACCTCCACGGCGAACGTTGGACAGCTGCTGTAGTAGTTCCGCGATAGGGTCAACCGACTCTCGGCCCGAGGGGGACAGTGTGGACAGACCGCCACCGGATGAGCTGAAGTGCATATTGGAACGCCGCGATCGTGGCCCACCAAGGGCACGGCCCGAGTGTGGCATTCTTCTGACACCTCCATGGCGGATAGCTGACGGTTCGTCGTGCACGGCACAAACATCAATCTTTGGTTAAGGAAACATTATCCAGATGGCAAGTCTTACCGATGACTGTAGGAAGTAGGAAATGGTTAAACAAAAGAGACTTTCGATCGTATCTTCCTGATCAGCCATAGTGGAATTTAAAAGATCAATTTCTTAGCTATTAAATAATCCTAGCAAGTACAAAAGTTTATCAAAAGTAATATGATAGAAGTAAGCTGCATATCAAACATATTTTCATTTCAATTGCCTAATCAAACTAAATAGTTGGCCGGATAATCACGGTCCCTAATACGATTGATCGTTCCGGATCAACATCAACCCCACAAATAACGATACTATATCTGAATTTACAACTTATCTGTAGTTTACAAATTGCATTCTATAGCTGATTGCTGTTCTATAGCTGATAAGAATTGTTAAAATGTCCTCCATATAATTTATATCGAATTATTAAGTATTCCATTACCACGTTCCTGCCTATTTCTATTTTCTTGTCCCTATCACTAAAACTGACCGAAAGTCTCGGAAGTACTCTTAGTAACTAATGTTATCAATCAATTTGAAAAGGATATCAGAAATGAGATGAGATCCCGGGAACCGCTCCGATGCTCCAGGCTAAGATGCCGCGCAAAGTCATCCGTCACAAAGTTGGGTTCGCCACCGGGCAGTGCGGCACAGACCGGGCACACCACCTCCAGCCCGGTATCGGTGTGTTCCGCACTGACATGTTCCAGCAGAGCCGAATCGCTCAGCCCCATGCGCTTGCAGTACGGACAGGTGAAGGACTGTGGCTGGTCTGCCGGTAGCACTTCGCCTCCATAGTACAGCTCGAAGTCGGATTGCGTTAGTATGCACTGCATCGGGTGGTCAGTCGAGTGACGGGTTGTGGTCGCGCCCTCCTCATAGCAGGTCGCGCACAGATCGTAATCATAGCAGATCAGACACTTGTATCGTCTTCCACGGAAGTTACTTTTCAAGCACGAATCACAGCTGACCCCTGGCGATGAAGAGTGGAAGATAAAGCAGAGAATTAATTAATTTCAAATACCCTTTATGCAGTACGATGGAGGATCACAGCGGATTGTTTGTTGCCGTTTGCTTCGATTCGTACGTAAACGGGGAACCCGATGGCCCCATTCCAAACATCGATCGTTGAGTGGGATAGCAAGCAGCGGTGGTGTTTATTTTACAGCACGCCCATCGCGACAGTGAGCGTTGCTGGGAGATAAACATTGAGTCAGCCAGCAGCAGCCCCACACATGCCTTCAATTGGCGATGGCCACCATCAGTCGCAGTACAGTGTGTGCAAGGAAAAAATCCGCTATATTTAGCACAAAGCACGCTCTTCTGCGCTCATTGCTCTACGGAGCAGGCGAGTGTTGTACTCGTCGATGTGTCGTCGTCATGGGTACAACACCGTTCCTCTCGATGCAGTACACGATCAAGGTTCATGCAAACGGTCATCTAATCCAGATCATATATAGTACATGCACAACTGCCTGCTGTTCCGGCAGTGCGTAGTAATTGAGATCGAACCCGGGGAAACTGCCGGATCCGAACGCACAATGTCATTCCGTTACAACGTCGCCATTTCCTGGCCACAGTTCACACATGTCATTCCGAGCAATGGTACACCATTTGGCGAAACAGCGCACATTGGCAGCGCTACAAAAACAAATAAAACCGTCGTGACAGTAAAAAGGGCTTCCGTCGTCTTCCTTGACCGTAGGGGCACACAATATGTTTTCAGTAGCATGTGGGTGTGTGTGTGTGTCTTTAATTTCCCTTTACACCCTCATGCTCACCGGGATTCCCCCTATCGAATACGTACGAAATTCAACAGCAACGGATCGCAACAAAAACACAGCCCCTGTGGTACGGCCAACTGCTCCTTCTTACTTTCGATTGATCTTTCATTAATTTTTTACCTTCATGGCGACTCATTATTTTTCACTCCTAGGCCCCGGCACCAAAGCACACACTACTCGGCAACAGCAGCAGCAGACACACAGAGGCCAAACGCACGCACACACCAGAACGAACGGTGAACCAATGCAATTCTTCACTCTCGCGCGCGCACACACTACCGAACAATTTTCACTACTCACTGCTTGCCAGCTACCACCGCACACCGCGGACACCACGGCCTACTTGACGGCCTTTGCAAAGGGAACAGGCAAACGTGACAGACCGCCAACCCTGTTCGCCACCGTTCCGGGCTTTTCTTCTGTCCGTTGTCACGATAGACCGTCCCAAACACGGACACGATTCGTAGCCCCCAGTGTGTCTCGCTGCTACCTGCTTCCGTTCCGTGACACCGACGACAATGTGATCGATAGTGGAGCGGATTACCACTCAACCACCCGTTCCGGTGGATGGGAGGGGGACGGACTCCCTTCAAAAACGACCCCCGTGTGTGTGTTCTTTCCTACCCCTTGCAGATCCCACTGGCTGGCTGGCACCTGCGACACACCGTTTGACACAATTTTCACCCAGAAAAATGCACAATTCGTTCGCTTTCTGCTGTGTGTCGTTCAGTAGTAAACACACATACACGATATACGGGAAACATACGCAATACCAGCATGCACGGTTCACACACACTCAAACACACAACACGCACCGCACACACTCACACCTTCAAGCACAGCGCGCAATGGGCCTACTGATGAAGGAAAACTATTCACATAATCGTTTTGTGTAGGAAATATTTTCCCCACTGTATCGGTGCGACCCACCACTCTCCAATCGCTACTGGTTTCGTTGTGCAGCAACGCAATGCATCCACATAGCAGCAGGTACAGGACAAGTTTGCTTCTTTTCCTGTTTAGTAATGTCGATTCGGAAAACTGACGACACACTGGAACAACGACGACGACGACGGGCACAATGGCATTGGAGTTTTTTTTCCTTCTCTCCCCTCCCCGTTCCTTGACACTCTTTTGCTACTTTCGGACGAAATTCGAGAGCAACGTTTTCACCCTTTTTTCTTTTCCTTCTCGCTAGCGAATGGCTATACGGTATGGCGATTCTTCCGGTTCCGGTCCCGGGGTAATGGGTTGCCAATGCGAACTTCGAACACGGCACGGAAAAAGGCTAGAACGGAAAATCTTGCACAGTTTTTTCTGGACGAGAAATCATTCCCTTGCCCGTGATGACTCTCTGCTTTGGCTCACACTCGCACCTCGATTCCGAACTAGCACTGCATCTACACTATTTGACAGTTTGACACTGCCTGTCAATGGCTGCGGGCATCCGGAATCGAATAGAAACATCGACTTTTTGGTAATTTACCAAAATGTACTGCTTTAGCTTACATATTTTCTATTGCAATTTGTTCTATAATCCCTGTATTTCGCACGGAGGACGTACGGAGCTTCGCAGCGCGAAAATTATACAATTTCATGTTTGCTTCGTGTAGGATTCCTACCCCCCGTCATAAAACGTCAAACTGTTGGTAAATTCACCACCCCACAAACTTTATCAACCTTGATTTAAATTCAACGGTAATGTTTACGTTCAGTTGCGTGTGGAAAATACAATCTTTTTTTTACGCCAATGAAACTCCGGTAAAATGGGCGTAAAAGATTTGTGGAATCTTCTGACTCCTCACATGGAGCGCAAGCCGTTGTTTGAATTGAGCAATAAAGTGGTTGCGATAGATCTTTCCGGTTGGGTGTGCGAAAGTTTGAACGTCGTCGATTATTTTGTGCATCCGCGGTTTTACCTACGGTCGGTAGCTTACCCTAGACCTTCTATCAACGTATGGTTCTCTAGATTTTCCTTCCTTTTTGCAGAAACTTATTCTTTCGCACGTGCTATCTACTGCAAACGGGAATCACACCCGTTTTTGTGCTGGAAGGCACCGCACCACCGTTAAAGTATGGAGTGATCGTTAAGCGCAATCAGATGCAGTTTCGCGGCGCACGACCAAAGAGGGTTGCCAACTGTGATAAAGCGACCGCGTCCAGTACAGCTTCAGCAGAAAATTCCACCAAACCGGTGGAACAGAAGCGGAACCGATTTCATCACGTCCTGAAGCAATGCGAGGAACTGTTGAGCGCTATGGGTCTGGTATGCGTGCAAGCACCGGGAGAAGCGGAAGCACTCTGTGCCTATCTAAATCGGGACAATCTCATCTACGGTGTGATCAGTCAGGATTCGGATTGCTTCGCATACGGTGCCGTGCGAGTGTTTCGCAACTTTTGTGCCTCACAGAATGGTGGTTCGGTGGATATTTACGATTTGAATCGACTTAATACCAGCGTCCTGCGTCTAGGACAGGAAAAGATCGTTGCCATGGCATTGCTCTCCGGATGCGACTATTGTCCAGCGGGCGTTATGGGTGTGGGCAGAGAGATGGTTACACGATTCATTGGTTGCTACGATGATAGTGAAATTTTGCCTAAAATGCGCTCCTGGCGCAAAACAGCGGACCGGTTAACGGAGCTGGAAATTCGTGCTGAGGATAAAAACATCTGCTCCGACTGTGGACACGTCGGGAAGCAGCTGCAGCATCGTAGAGCTGGATGCTTGGATTGCAGGACAAAGCCAGGATGCAATGAAACACGCTGGAAGCAGCAACGCAGTAACATTAAAACGGAGCTGGACATTAAACGGAAAGCGCTCAAAGATCCGGAATTCCCGCACGAACCGATTATAGACGAGTTTCTGACGCGGCCCTGCGAGTTGCCAGCTTTGGATCTATCATGGAGACAGCCAAATTTGGTCAAATTCATTGTAAGTATCACATGCATCGGGCTTTTATTTTTCAATCTATGTAATCGGTTTTGTTGGTTTCAGAAAAGCATGTCCTCCTTCCTGCAATGGAATGAGTTGTACTGCTTTCAAAAGCTGCTACCTCTGTTCACACGCTGGCAGGTGTACGTGAAGAAACATCCAACGGTCAAACGTTCTAGCATATACCTTGAACCGGATCACATTAAGAAAAAACGGTCCCCTAAGGGTATCGCCAGCTATGAAATAGTGTGGAAAGATGCACAAAATATGTTCAGCGGATTAATTCCACAGGAACAAATCGATTCTTTCCTAGCCGAAGCGGGCAATACGCTGGAAAGCTTATGGAGCACAATCGAACCGCATGATCTGGTGTTGGAAGCATATCCGGAATTGGTTGAAGCTTTTCTAGCAAGCAAAACGAAGGGAAGAAAAAAGAAAGTAACTTCCCAACTTGATGGACAAAACAAACCCAAGAAAAAGGCACCCACAAAGAAAGAAAAACCACAAATTCCGTTGAAAGATTTTCTTGCAAAAGCAAATCGCAAAAAGCTAGTAACAGAAAAGCCGGAAGGAAACGATGATAACGATCGCGAAAATCAACCAAATCTTCTTAACCAACCATACGAGGAAGAGTTTGATCCGGTCGATCATTTCCTCAACTTTACCGCCGAACTGGAAGCGATTGCAGAGGATCGCACTGCTAACGACACCTTTAATTCGTCCGCTTTTATTGACCGTTTGTGCCGTCCCAACTATCTGCAGCAAGCTCTCGAGGAATACATGGCAATCATCGAAACGGAGAAGAAGAGTAAAGCGCTGCAAGAACTACTGTCCCAGAGTGTTGCTCTGTTGCCAACGATGGAACCGGCGGATGATGATAGTGCAGTGCAGCATCGGATTGTCCTAAAACGAGACATACTAAACGCGTCGATTGGTGGTGGTGCGATGCAGCTAAACCAATCTGTAAACCAGTCAATAACGTGTAGGAAAAAGCGTATGAGCTTCTTTTTTGAGCCAATAGACATTCCACCGCCGGACCAACAGGAGGGCGAAACCGAAACGGAGGCAATGGATATGTTCGAGTGTTCTCTAATGCTAAAGGATCAAATTGTGGTCGAGCCATGCGAAGGTGCAAGTGATGTCAATCAGACGATCATATACGATATCGACTTTTAGTGGTACGGTTTTTATCTCATTCTGCTTGTTTTTAATGCTCTTATTACATGCTTCGTTTTGTTTTTACTGAATAAAATACACACCTATTTGGGATCATGCGGTAATTTGAAGCCCACCATGTCCGCGGTGTCGCGAATGCTCCGTTCGCCCTTGCCACGATAGCTTTCGTTTAGCTCCTTCAGCTTGCGCAAGCTTTCCAGATAGCAACGGTACGTTTCCGCCGTGAACTGCAGTTCCTCCTTCGCTCGGCAGTGTTGCTGCTCCGTCGTTTCGAAACGCCGATACTGTTCCGTGATGTACTTGGTGGCCAGTGAGTACGCACCGGCACCCTCCCCGGAACGAATAGCTCTCAGCTCGGATAGCAGATGCTTCAGCGTTCTGCTGCTACTTGCTGCACGGACAGCGGTCGCCATGGTAACGCTTATATGAATTCAAGACTTGATAAAACCTCCTTCGATATAAGCTCTAGCTCGTCCTGCTCGTACGACGGTTCCTCGGTGCAATCCCAATCGATGGGTGAGTTTACCGCACCGTCACGCAGATAGTGCAGTGCCGTATCGTTGAATATGTCCGCAAAGCGAAAACTATTCCGAAGGGGTACTTCTCGATACAATTCCACCGCCCGTAGTATGTAGCCCGCGTTGTGTCGCAGCAAACGATCAGGATTATTGTTCACCACGGTGCCAAAGCTGTTGCAAAGAAGGATCACGTTTGCCAAACGATGTACGTCCCAATTCTTCCACAGCAAATTGTTCACGATCTGCTTCGGACAATGTGGCAGAAAGAAGAGGGTCTTGCGTTCGGCACTATACTTGCCCTCGAGATTCTCGTGCAGTACTATCTCCCCAAGGGTGCGCAGTGTGTCCACCTCCGCGCGGTTAAACACTGGATCGAACAATCGTACCTTGACGTCGAAATTCGCCTGTTTCCGCAAGCACCGAATAAACGCTAGCTGGTACCGTGCCGTAACACACTCGTGAAAGTTGCCCAGCCCAAGACAAATGATGTCCGCTACACCGTTTAGTACCGGCTGGATGGTTTCAAAACACTCCCGGAAAAACTCCGACTGTGAAATATCGGACTCGGCCGTCTGCAGTTGCGTGCTGAAAATGGTGTTCCATTTATATAATCACACAAGGAAAGTGTCATGTTACAAATAAACAACCGCCGGTGTGTCGGCTATCGGATACGCACATTACGGTTTTCGCGCAAAGTTCGGAGCGTTCTGGATCTGCAAGCTGGTGTTGCAAAAGGGCTTGTGGTTTGTTTCTTATTTTGGTGCGATGCTTTCCTTTCTTCGTTACTACTAATTTAAAATCCAATTCTTTCGCAACGGAGTCCACCTCGCTCATTGCATTGTTTACGTTTTGTACGGCGTGTATCACCGCAAGCAAGCTTTGTGTCACTGTGGACATGAACGTAGACGGATGATTACAATAATTTTGGCAAAATGGTCATATCACAATGCTAAATTATTGTTTTACTTGTGAAGCATGTTTAGAATACATTAAAATAACCAATACAAGCAAACGATCGGTGGAAACTTTAATTCCACCTGACTACTTCGATTACAGTGATATGCAAAAATCGTCATCACGGATGCGCAGAACAGTCAGGTAAAATCCAGTACAGGTTCTGTAGAACCAACTGTTGATTTACTTCATTATCGCTCTTTCCGTGGGGGCGCAACCCCACTTGCACGACCGTGCAGTATTATCTCTAATCGGAGGAAATCCGGAAGAATCCAGAATACCACATATTTCGTTTCAGTTGTTACGATTGATGTTTTTCTTCTTTATTTGATGTTTCGATTTTTCATGCTTGATTTTGATGTTGCAAGAAAGCTGTAAAATCTTGCAGGACAGAAGATAATCGTGTTGGTTTTTCTCCACCTTCCAAAAAAGTCATATTGCCAATTCTGGTATGTTCTTTTACCACACAACACGCGACCGCCGCCTGCCTGCCTGCTGATGTTCTTGACGAGCGCGCGCGCCTGTTGCTGTACCGTGCTACCGGGAAAGTTGATAACGTAACTGCAAACTTTACGTGAGTATTGGTAAGTAACACACACATACACAATTGTAAATGATTGTAGATAGCGATTTCGCACCGAGTTTTTCATCCGTATCTTGTTTGGAAATGTCGCACAAACAGTAGTGCATCCTGCCTGGCCGTAATTAAATGCTGACGGTAATTTTTTTTTTGTTTCAAAGTCTCAAACTGTCTCTCCTGCAGCATACTCCATTGTTCTAACTTTACATACGTCACGAAAAAATCCCGCACGCTGCGCTCAATATAAATAACGCTACTGTTTAGTCATAAGTCTTCTTTTACAGGATGCTCTGTGTGTATCGGGGGTCAATGAAAGCTTAAATCAAATTGAACAGAAATTATATAAACGATGCTGATCTCTGGCCTCAACGAAACGGCTTTTCACGCCTTAGAACTTCTCCTCTTCCAAACCGTGCTTGAAGCAAAGCAGAATAGGCACGGAATCGCCATCGATATCACGGTATTCCAGCATGGCGATCAGACCTTCGCAGTCCATCGATTCACCGGTGAAGAACTGCAGGTCCTTGAACCGACCGAGCAGATCCTTCATCACTTTATTGATATTCGTTTTGAAGACTTCCACCTCGTCGGGAGATTTCTCTTCCAACCGGGCGACGAGCCTGTTGATGTGGGAGAAAAAGTTATAAAAAAGGGTTTTACATTAGGATACATATTTTTGAGCAATCGATGGACAAAAATCATGCACACCAAAGTATATTGTAATGGAAATTACAAAATGACGGCAACAACACACTTACTTCTTCATGTAGTCCTTCAGGTAGGTGGTGAACTGCTTCTTATCCGAAAATCCGGTTTCAACCAGACGATGGTTTAGGACGATATCCACACCAGCTTCGGTGGCCGCGTCAGTTCCCTCGTCAGCCTCCTCTGCGGACGGGTTAGCACCATCCAGCTGCACATCACCCAGGGTACGGGAGACGTGCTTTCCGTACACCTCGTACATGACATCGTCCACCAGCTTCACCTTGTAGGTATCGGAGAACATTTCGTCCCCTGGAATCGATGGAAACGGGAAATAGAAAAAAAGGACAAAGAAATTAGCGTTTCTGTCAGAAGCTGAGTCATCCACTGGAAAAAAAGTGCCGCGAACGATGACCCCTAACCTCAAATTCGATCCCGTATCCTTTTGTTTACGTTTTTGAAGCCTGTACAGTGGACGCACCAAGCCAGCACCCGAGCTGGTACGTACACCGAACGGTACAATTTCGGCACATTCGGTCACTTTAAACGCCATCTCAACGCATGCATCGTCATAGCCACTCGCAGTGGAATTCTTTTACCAACTATGGACCTAACACGTACACATACGCCATTGCTGTCAAGGGGGGCATCGCCTACACGCAGCAACACAAGCGGCTTATTGTAACTTCCTTTGCAATCAATTTTACCCCGTAAAAACGCACTATCTCGTCGGCACTCCATACCCTAACCGTGGTATTTCGCTTGCGCTATCACTTACCGGTGAATACATCCTTCCAGATTTTCATTTTTGTTGGAAGATGGAGAAAACTTTTGTCCAACTAATAAAAACTACGATGCGTCCACCTGAAGAGCCTCACCGGAAAGAAAGATCTGAAGTCTGTGACGTTGCGATGTAGACACACGAACCCATATCCGGCGCTCCGCACTGTGGGCTTCCTCCATCATCGTTACGTCGGATTTTTTCCGACAGAATAATAAAACGGCAAAATGCTTGTAAATTGATTTCGAGGTGGAATCAAGCGGATAAAAATGATGAAGTTTCACGATATGTTTTGAGTCTTTATTATGACGATAAAACATTGCCTGATTCTTTGAAAATTTCAGTAAAATCATTGAAATATTAATTTTAATTTTTTTTTAAATCCATCCAAAAATCCTATCGATGAAACACCCTGTTCTAGTTTGTAATGTCAATAGCACATTGACAGTAACACAGTGGTCGATTTCATTAAAAAAAAACCGCTCATTATATTTTTGAAATTTTGATTGCGAAAATAAACAAAATATTAATTTATTCAGCAAACATATTCGCAATGTTCAAATTTAATTAAAAACATCATTGAGCAAACGCATTCGACTTTCGATTTTGTCAATGATTACATTCAAAAATACTCCCTCTGTTTGACCGGGCTGTAACTACTGTGCAGTGTCATTTGTGGCCACACATACAAAACATTGCCAACAGTTTCTGCACGAGTTGTGTTTCTTCTCTCGAATATATGCATGTTTTGCATATACTATTGGTATCAACAGTGCAGCGTGTGTAGAACTGGCATTTGAAACAATTCGAGAGTTGCAATGGTATCGGTACGCACGCAATCCACTGCTTGGGACTAGGAACCGTAACCGCAACCGTAGCAGAACAACTAGAGCAGTCTCGTGTAACGCGAGGTGCTTTATTCACTACTCCCAACTGCCTTAATCAATCTACAAATCCATTTCTTGACTCCTGATATACACCATAAAAGAAGTGAATAACGTGGTTCGCTGAAAATACCATAGATCGCCCGGTAGTGATCCTTCCATTCGTCACCAAACACACCAACCAATGTCCCATCATCGTTAGAAGCCACAGCTTGAAGATGTCCTCACCCGATATGCTGCTTCCGAACGAACCAATTCTGCCGGTAGACGAAAACATAGCAATGGAATGGCAACCCATCACACTGACCCTGGTAGAATATCCTAAAGGTAAGCACACCGGGTCGTACATGTTTGAGTCCTTAACCTCTGATCCTGGTTGTTTTGCTTTCGCAGGAGATCTTGTCGGGAAACTGCTAGCATGGATAAGCTTAGCGCCGCTTGGTATCGGTGCTGGATTCTTGGCTTTAATACTGTTCCGACGAGATTTGCACACCATCGTGTTCTTTCTAGGGACGCTAGTGAACGAGTGTATAAACATCCTGCTAAAGCACTGGATAAAAGAACCGCGACCGATGTCGCGGGCCCAAATATGGACTGAGTATGGCATGCCTTCATCGCACTCACAGTTTATGTGCTTTTTTGCCACCTACGTACTACTGTTCATCTTTATAAGGTAATTGTGGTATAGTGTATTAACTGCTAGCTTATTCTTTGCTTAATTCACCCCCTTCCGGCACTATGGTTTCCATCCACAGACTGCATCACATAAACAATAGTAACAGCGCAAGGTTCGAGCGTCTCGTACGATTGCTCGTGCTTGCCATTTGCTGGACGGCAGCATTTCTCGTCTGCTTCGGTAGGATCTATCTGCTGTACCACACACTTTCCCAAGTGCTGATTGGTGCTCTCGTTGGTACGGTGATGGGTGCGCTATGGTTTCTGCTGACACACTTCGTCCTCACGCCCTACTTCCCCATGGTGGTTCTGTGGCGTGTGTCGGAATTATTTCTCTTGCGTGATACCACCCTCATACCGAACATCCTGTGGTTCGAGTACACAGTTACGCGCCATGAAGCGCGGGCCCGATCACGCAAGCTGGTGAGCATGAAATCTCAGTGACGTTTTTGGTCACCTTGACGACGATACTCGTACATCAAATAGCATCCATCGACGCGTTCTTTGCACACCATTGTCAAACCAATCGCCCAACTGGACACAATCGAAAGGATTCGCAAGCATTGCAGCAATATAACCAATGGCGCAAAAAAAGGTAGTTTTTATGCGCGTTTAGCAACCGGAAGATAAACGGAACTGATTCACCCGCAGAAAAACACTCACGTGTCCAGGATACCATACATCAATCGCTCGATCTGCTTAGGGTAGCATGAACATAAAACCTTAGTTTGAATTAGAAATTCAACACCGATTTCCGAGACAATTACTCTAGCGTGAAGAGCGGGTTAGTTTTGCCTTCGAATGGCAAACTAACGGTAGCATTTGAAAGGTAGTGCAGCATTTAAAAAAAAAACCAAACTGGTAGCACGGTTACAGTGGAACGCACGAAAGCACTCCTCAATCAAACTGCAGCGCGTTGCATTCAAGAAACATTAGCAAAAATCAAACGATTAACGGAGCTTTCACTCATCGGACGCGACACCGTTGCACGTGCACCGTGCACAACAGCAAGAATATAATGTGATGATACACCGTTTGAGAAAACAAAAACACTAGAAATACGATAAACTACAACGGACACTGGAAGTGATCGATTTTTTTTTTCGATTCGTACGCACGGAAAGGAAAAATAAATGATGATCGAGCTGTGGCGAAACATGTTTTGCAGCTCGTAAGAATAATTACGTTTCCTTGGTACCGGTCTAAACAACCGTTATCAGCAGAGAAAACCACCGAATATCGAAGCATTGAAAATGTTCCCCTAAAAGTAAGTACTTAATTCTCACCGTTTGTAAGACGTTCTGCTTCGTTTATTGCATATATTAACTGAAAGGATAAATACGGGGAGCGTGCTAGCAACAATGTTGAAATATTTTGCCAACGAAAAAGCTGGGGAAGGATATTGTGTTATACCATCTATGACATGCTCGATACACTGTTGCCAAACACCACAACACGGTGGTCTACTCCGCAAACGGATCCAGCTTACTGTCGTACTCCTCTTCGAATGGGTTTCTGGCTTGTGATTTTCCCTGCCCCGGAGCAGTTCCTTCGTCGAACGGATTTTTGGTGTTATCATACTCCGCTTCCTCCTCTTCGAACGGATTGCGTGCCGTGGTAGCGATCGGTATTTTAGCGATATCTTTCGCTGAGGAATAGTTGGATTTTTCGAATGGATTAACGGTTGGCGGTCTCGGGCTGCCGTACGGTGATTGCATCTTCGGACTGCGATCATCCCGAAGCTTCATCTGTTGTTGCACGATAGTGGCCGCTTGCTGGCGCTGCCTGATGCGTTCTTGCTCCATCACCCGAAGGCGCATTTCGCTTTCTTGCGATTCGATACGCGTCTGAGCCGATCGACCTTCGTCCTGGCGGAGTCTCGCTTCGCTGGTGTACGGTGCGGGTTGTGGAACAGCACGCGGCTCGTAAGACCCAGCAGGACTAGCCTTTGTTCTCTCGGGTTGTTTCGGTTGTTCCATAATCTAGAGGACGATAAAATGGTTTTATTTAGCAATAAACAACACATCTTAAAAGAAAACATATTCCAACGCTCACCTCCATCTGTGGATCTCCTTCCTCCACGATAAGCAACTTGTTGAACAATCCACGCCCGAAATAGTCTGCCACCACGGAAAATGGTTCCGGCGAGCGATCGAGCAGATCGTGAAACATTTCATGCTGATCTCGAGCCTCACTCTGCGCCCGTAATGCTTCGATGAGTTGTATGTTGTTCTTATTGCACACTGGACAATCCCGTTCCGTATCGGTGTAGCTTCGAATGCAGCTGAAAATGTTAGAATAGATCCAATATACAGCGTGTTATGTAGTCTATCATCTACTACTGGCTCCCGGCGCTTACTCTTGGTGATAGGAATGTTTGCAGAGGAAAAACAGTGCCGGCATCGATAACGGTTGCTTGCACGCATCACAGGTCGTGTTTTGAAACTCCACGTTACCCTCCTGCAGGTGCTTTATGTATCGCTTAATAGAGGCCGACTCCTCACGGTACGTACGCGCCTGTTCCTCCTCACTGCGGATTGTGTCCTGTTCCTTCTGGAACACCTGCATAAAATAATCCTTCACTGAGAGGAATGCGGGACCTTGATCCACGGCCAAACAGTCAAGCACTTGCAACGGAGCTTGGAGTCTTTTTTGGGCTGCAAAAAAACACGAATTTTAGTACACAAGTTTACATAAACTAGTCTGAATACTCACAAATGACTTGAAGAATCTGGTTAAACAAATGCGGCGGTGCTTGTGCATCGTTTTTAAGGCCGTTTAGTGTGAGCAGCCAGAGGGACGTATTGTTCTGGGCTAGCTTGCGACAGCACGCCAGCAACTCGTCATACTGCCGATGTCTCAAGTAGTGCCGAATGATGAGATGGTACAGCTTGTCCTCCTCGTACAGATACATAACACCGGGCCAAAACTCGTGTATGCGGCACTGCGCCAGGGCATGATTTTTATCGTACCGCTCCGTGTTGTATTTCAACAGATCCAGCAATTTTCCCTCCACCGACGGATTTTCCTTCCATTTGTACAGATAATGCTCGATTAATGTGCTGTACACACACTGGCTGCTAGCGGGCACGAAGCGTATCAGATGCTCCAGGAAATCGATCAACAACTCCACATCGTCGAATAGATGAATGAAGTCTTCGGGGTTCCCGTGACCACGCTCATCGTTCAGGTTTAGATCGGACAGCAAGTCCGCTACCGTTAGAGCGTCTCTACCTTGCGTCGAGTTCCTGTTGTTGGCATGTTCCGTGCATAGCTTCTTTAGCAACGCTATGGTTCTCGTGGGACAGTTCGTCATCAGCACTGATCCGTACCGTTTTATGCTACGCTCAGCGTCCGTACTCGTGAGCGATTCGATGTAGCTTAAGGCCTCCTCGTGCTGACCCATATCCTCGGTCAGTATACTCAAGCAGGCGTCATGCTTTCGGTGAGCTTTCGCCAGTTGCAGTGACTCGTCGACGTACGACGCATCCCTACACACCTTGATCGCTACGTCAATGTCGAACAGGTTGGACTTTTGGTCGTTTTTCAAAAACTCCTTCAACTGGATCGTTCGATCGAGCCGAGTGAAACAATTCAACAGCAGTGTCGTATGGTCAGCGGTAGCCCGACCCTGCGCGTGTATCGTTTGCAGATAGTCCGTGAGAAAGTGGATATGCCGTGCGTCAAGGAAACGCTGTATCACGTACGACGGTTCCAGATGGCCAATGGTTTTAGCGTACTGTTCCACCGCACCGGCAAAATCTCCCTTGCTGTACAGATGGTCTCCGTACTGTTTGAAAATACCCGCCAGCCCCTCTGCGTCGTACTGGTTGCATTTGGCAATTCGCACCGCAATGTCGTACAGATTCTTCTTAAACAGCATGTTCAGCTTGCTTTGCAGATCTTTTTCGTCGAGGTGGAGAATCTGTTTGCTCTCGGTTAGAATGTAGCAGGTGCCAAATTCCGTTAAAATCGCCGACACTTCGTCAATCGGTGAGGTGAACACGATGAACTTGTTCTGTATATCAATAACGGTGAGATTAAAGCCGCCAGGACTTCTTGGGTTGCGCATTACCACCAGCAGATGTGACCGATACCAGTGCAGGAGCGTTTTGTTGCCCTCGAGCGCATAGCACGGTCCGCGACCGTCCGACGTGTAGCAGTACACTGCATCATCCAATCCCACCATAAAGTGGCCCTCGTTGTGGCCGGTCTGCAATGCACAGCAACCGACCGGTTTCTTCATTGTGGCCAGTATCACGCGAACCTCCTTGTCGCGGCTGTGCAGATTGTACAGATACACGCCCGAGTTCGAACAGACAAACATTTGCGTGTGCTTGTGACAGTGCTTAAACGCGATGCCGGCGATATCACTCGTACCGGCCGTGAGCTGTTTGAGCGTTTTCGATCGATCGCGGCTAATGTCACCGCGGTACAGTGATATGTTACCCTGGGCAAAACCGATCGCCATAAACTGTCCTCCCTCCGAGACGGCCAATGCCGTCGGGACGGATACCATCGTCCGTACCGTACGCAAACATTGCGCACCGTTGGTCGCGGACAGCTTCGACAAGTTCCAAACCTTGAACGATGGGCCGTTGATATCTTCGCCTACCGTCACCAGCAGGTTGTTCGGTTTCGCTATATCGCACAGCAGTATCGAACCTTCGTGGCCCTTGAAACTAATCACCGACCATGTGCGGCTGAATGTGTGAATGTTGCCGTTGGAATCACAAATCACTATCAAGCTGCTGCCATTTGCCGTTGCGGTAATCTTCGCACCCTGTAACGCCCCGGATACGTTATCTTTATCTACTCCCTGGCGGAGGTCGAAAAAGTTGAACTTGCGCCACTGTGGAATACGATAAAAAAGACGGTTTTTAACAACGTTCCAAAAGGATTTGGCCACTCGTCATCATCACCTCGAATATAGCCATTGCGGTTCTGGTGGGTGCCTTTCGGCAAAAGGGAACAAACTTATCCAATTAGTGCAATTCGCTACAATACTGTTGTTCTATGTTGTTGTTCTGTGACGGTGAATATGTTTTGATGAGCAATTTTCCCAATCCTGCCATTTCTGTTGTCAAATTGACAGTTTCTTTTTGAACCGGTTCGGGTGCTACTTGAGGTGTGGTTGAGTTTTATCTTTTTTTTCGTACAATATACTATATTTTATTTAGGAAAAAAAAACTATAAACTCCAAACTATAAACTGTTTAGGACGAATTGTTTGGAACTCTTCGTTGAACAAAATTGGATAAAGGTAAAATAAAACAAAACCGCAAACCACAGTCAAGTGAAGTATGGCTTGTAAACCGTTGCCAATTCAGCTTGTTTACTTTGACGGCCTTTGGACAAGGCATAAACAACATTTTACCGGAACCGTGGCTTGTAACAAATTTATCGTAAAACATGAATTTGGAACCGATAAATAGCGCTTTGTCTCAGCTGCGCGTTTTACGATCGAGTGTTGGACAAGTTTTCGAAACATTAGGAACGGGAGTGCGAGCCGATCATGGTGAAGAAGGAAAGGAGCAGAAGTTTCTCCAAGAGCTGCAGGAACTGCTCAACTCTGTGAATGCAAATCTCAAGTAATTATTGGAACGGAAGGTTAGTTGTGATACGAATAATACAAAGCTGTTTTTTCTGTTTCTAGGGACTTTGAATCCTGTATAAACGATCTGACCCCTTCGCAGACACCGCTCAATCTGGCCAATTCAGCGTACCTATCGCTTGAGACAAACCTCGAGCGGCAAGCACTGTATCCACATCTGGTGCAAAGTTATAAATGGCACGACAAACTGCACGAGTACAGCACCTTCGCCTCGACACTGCTTCAGCAGAACTCGTTGAAACGCTCGTACTACACAAACACCAAACGAAGACGTTCGCTTCCATCGAGCCATCTGGCCACACCGCAAATGGTGGAAAATCTGATTGGAAGCATTCACTACAACAACATGAACCTGAAAATTGCACGGCCTTTCATGACGAATGCAATTTTGCACGTAAGCAGCGTGGAAATGTCGTTCTGAGTTGTATTATTGCATTACCCGTACGTTTCACTTTGTTTCCAGATTACGATTGCACGTGTTTTGCGAGCAGCAGTGATACTGAAGGGGCTTCTGATCGAATGGGTAACGGTGAAAGGATACGAGGAGTCCTTACTGGACGGTGTGGACGAGCAGTGGACTGAATCGAGGCATCAAGTTTTTCGAAAGGTTCAGGATCATGCACATTCGGCAATGTTGCACTTTTTCTCACCCACTCTCCCGGAGCTGGCCATCCGCAGCTTTATAGTAAGTATAAAACGAAGTAGAAACCGTGCCATATGGAACGAGTTGATAAAACAGACAATATTCTTTGTCCTCAGACATGGTTCAGGAGCTACGTTACGCTGTTCGCCGATCCGTGCAAAAAGTGTGGAAAACATCTCCACAATACGCTACCTCCGACTTGGCGAGATTTACGAACGTTGGAACCGTTCCATGAAGAGTGCAAACAGTAGGTTTGGGTTTAGTATTACTACATTCAATAATTAATTTTTCAAATAATCTACCGCATAATAAAAAATCATTTGATTAGGTACACGCATAGACACCATGCGGTATATCTGATCGAATTCTAATTTGCGAAATAAAAAGATACAAAAATAGCACAGTGACTGTGTTCTGCTAATACGGTGAAGGAACTCGAATTGCAAATTCAATTCACAGCGGCGTATGTAAGTTCTGAAGCTTCAAATGTTCTTTACAATTAGTGTACTGTGTAATACTTTTCCTGTTTCATCGGTGTTTGCAACACGTTTCGTTCCATAATGCAATAATTCGGATTTCGGAAGACTTACAAGACACACATGTCATTTACTTTAAAATTATTTTTCTATCTTACTTATTTTTCACGAAAGGTTCAAAAGTTTTATTGTTTCAACAATTTCCTCTGTCTTACATGTTTTTTATTCTCCGTTCGTATTATAATAATAGCTTCATCGTACCCCACTTGTATGGATAATTGTAAACGGGATTGATGTCCTTTCCAAATCTTAGTTTGGGCAACATAGACCAACTGACGTAGCGCTTTCGGTCCATAGATAAATTAGCGCATATCGTGTTTAAGGAGCCGAAAAAGATACCAAATCTACAGACTATTGCTAAATAATTCAATCTTTCTTATCAATCAAAGCCATTGGTATCGTCTATTGTATGTATTACTTTTGTTGTGTTTCTGTTTTCTTTTTCAACCGAAGAAAACATACACTGAAATAGTGTTCCAACGTGTTAAATAGTTCACCCGTTTCAATGGGTGGTTGTAATTTTTCAAGCTAATTCCTACCATGGTATCCACGATTCTGTTTCCCGTTCGTTAGTTCATACTGTTTGCACGCATCTTAACAAAATCTAATTTTGATTACAGACTACTCTCCCATGCGCCGATTCGTCGTCCGTTCTGCTCCTAATCCTGGCTTCGTTGCCATCGATCGTTTAATGATCAAGCACCGCTCGTAACTGACTAGTTACGCACACCAGGCCGAATGCCGTGTGCGTGTTTTGTTTACGGGGTACCGTAATCTTGCCGACCATCGATAGCACCGGGTTTTTAACGATTTATTGCTTATATACATATTTCATCCCGTATTCTTCCTTCCGCTTCCCGATTTGCACTGGAATGGTGTCGTTGTATGGACTCGCTGCCCTGTACGTTGATCATAGTTCGGTTGTGATTTCATCTTGTGGCCGATAGCCCAACTTAAAGAACTCGTCCTGCAACCAGAGCGAACTGTCGTTCATGCCGGACGTGGACAGATAGGTACGGACGTGATCGAACGTATCATCGAACGGATTATTGCCACCTCCGCCGCTCCCGCTGACCACTCCCGTCGTGGAGTGATGGTTGGAGCTGGTGTCAGTCGTGTGCGACGAGCGTTCGTCAAACTCGTGCAAACTGATCAGCGAACCGAGGAAATGGTGCGTGGTCTGCATCGTCGGTAGCGTTCGATGCTTTTGCAGCTGAATCAATTCCGGCTGCAATAGGTTACGCTCGTTCTTCTGGCTCAGACTAGGCGATAGGTCCGTCCCCGGTGCGTGCTGATGGTAGGCTGACTTGAAGGTGGAATGGTCCGAAGAACCGAGGCGCGGATCGGAGGCTGAAGGTTGCTGCAAGAACTCAATCAGCTGTGCCAACTCTGGCTTGTACCGATCGAGCACGCGTTCGGCCCACACGTACAAACGTTGCCAATCGTGTGGTGGCGCATTGATCAGCTCGATCGGTTTGTTGAGCAGTATCAGTATTTTGGCCAGATCGCGCACGACCGGATGGTACGTGGCAGCACCGGCACTGTCACCGGCCAGATGCAGTTTCCGTATCTGACGCCTTGTGTCATTCAACATCTGCAGGAAGTATTCTGCTTGCGGTCGTAGCTCTTCCAGCTGGCGCAGGAACTCGAGCCGGTCGATGTTCTCGTCGATGAACGATTCGCGATACTTTTTTCGCTTTTGCCGTCGCCTCAGTATGGCCAAGACACCCACGATCAGCACCACGCACAGAATGGCCCCGGCGATGATCCCGACAATGGCGGCCATGAACGAACCGGACATTCCCACCGGATGGCAAATAAGGCCCATAAACTCGCTGCTGGTAGACCATTGTGCTCCGTAACCACTCGGGCATTCGGACAGACATTCACCGGTCTCGATGCGAAGTACTTCCGTACATTTGATACAACCAGATTCGGTGCAGCGGACGCATTGCTCGTGAAAGCGGGCACAGTCTGTAAAGAAAAAGAAAAAAAAAACAAATTGAAACTTAATATTGGAAAACTAGACACAGTTTGATAAGATTAGGAGTTGAAAATTGTTTAGCAAATGAAGTTATCATCTCAACTACTAAACAAGTTGACTAATCCAATTTATGTCGCTCGTGTCTATTCTCCTGGTATCTTTAAATTTCCAAATGACCGATATCTCTGCTCAATGTCAAACAACGTTGACACGATTGATGCGTTATTTCCTTTCTAATTCTCGAGCCCAATCTGTATGCGGACATTCGACCATTGCGTGGGTTATCTGCTACGGCAACAACCATTGGGGCTGGATTTTTGGCATACATTAACGTCACCTTTAAGTGGGCAATAAAAATGGTTTAGTGATCCGTGTAATACTTCGTCGGTGGTCTCCAGGGTTTTGATATGAATTATTGTACTTTCGACAAATCCCCAATACATATACTAACTCCAAGCTAAAAATAATCCATTCTATTGATCGAGACATTTATGGCTCCTAACATATTTCTGATCATCTATTAAAATACAATACTCCCAATGAATATCCCAGGATACACTTTACAACAAAGATTAAGCAACAAAGTATCGGCCAAAGTCTATCGATTTACGAATCAAACGTTAGCTTGCCTGCTAGCAAACTTCACAAGCTTTACATAAAACTTCTGCTTTTCATAATAAACTTCCATTAGAGTGCCCTGCAGCTTACAAAACCAGTCGAATTTATCGGCAATTATTGTGGAGCACATTAGCATCCAACAGACGTTCGTGTGCACAGTTCCTTTTGAAATGCGGACACAATTGAGATTCGAGTGCAAGATAAACCGTACCTGACCACGTCTTCACTCAGCAAAGACGTGCTCCTTGCGGCAAGAAGGTATTTGAAATGGATATCGAACGCGGTACGGCGATCATGATGTAATTGAGTTGAGGGCTCGCACACAGCGATCGAATGATCGGGTAGAGATGAAAATAAAAGCTCCTCAGTTCCGAAGCCGGAATGGAAAGCGACCAAGAATTGAAGGTGCACTTGAAAGGTGCAAATAAGGTATAAGAGATGATCCCATTTTCCTTGCCTGTGATCGCACAGCTCCTTGAGGGTGTGAGGAAAGCAAAGGCGTTATGTTTTATGTAAGACGAACTACAAAGGCTAGCTGTGGCGCTTGAGTATTGGCTGCATGCATAGTTGTGGGGGGAGGCTTTTGGAGGAGATTCAGAAGATAAGAGAAAGCCTGTGGCTTCAAATGGCGATGGTGGTAGCGTAAGAAGAGTCGTGATCTGCTTGTTTGCATGAACTGATCTCCATGCATGCACATACGCCTGAGGATAGGATGCAAGCAAGGAAGCATGTTTTGAACTTGCGTAGAGGATGCAATCCAACAAGTCTTCCGAACAGTGGAGGAATAGTTCGCATTCTAGTCATGATCGTGAATGTCGCCTTTCCGACAGAAGGCAATTACTTTTAATTATCGAACCTGACAGTGCAGCGGCAACTAGCAATTCAGCACGCGTGACCCTTTTCTTGCCACTAATCTGCCCTGTTTGCCTTGCCCGTGAACGCTAACGAGGTGATCCTAAGCGTGTTACGGATATAAGAATGTAGGTCAAAAACGGGTTTTGATCAACTGCCAGATTGCATCGGTTGCAGTACTTTAAAGCATCCGATTACTTTCGATTGTTTATTACTCCTGCCGGTTAAGGATCACCTGCAAATCTTATTCACCGCTTCCGGAGTTCGTTGATACGTTTTAGTTGGAAGCTATTGAAACTCCAAAGGCACCAGCCCTCGGTGAAGTTCGCATGCTGCACAGCACAAAAATTCTAGCGCTCCCTCAGAGAACCGGTTTAATTCGTTTAGCAAACACAGAAAGAAGCGGTTACAACCACACCGACAGCAAAATACAAACTCTTCTCCGTTTGGGCAAATGTTCCCCGGTGGAGACGACGCTCGTAGCAGTACAACAATGTGCCCCCATCTTGTTTGCCATAGGACCGCCGCACGATCACCCCGGGCGGTTCTAGCAGAACTTTGCAGATGCAGAGTGCACGCGATGCAACAGAAAGGTCGACATTATTGCACCGGGCGTGTGTGTGCACAGGGTTCGCAATTACTGTAAATGATGCGGACCGATGCAAGCGTAAATGCGATCCTCCTCGCCACTTGCGCAGACGGAAAGGGGAATAGGAACCATTTCCAATAGCGTACCCTTTCCTGGTTTTGCACTCTTCTTTAGCAGGATGATTCAGAAGCAGGTTTTCTGGCTTAAACTAAGCCGCATTTTGAAGGACATGGCTCGCTTGTTTTTTGTATTCTTTAAAGCTTGCTAACTCCCACTTTTATTTAACACGAATACAGAAAACGGGCAAGCAAAAGGTAATAAAAATCGTACTATATTGCAAACTGCAGCAAATGATCATCCGATGAGTCAGATTCCGAGACGGAGCTTCATTGCAAACGTCTTCATTTTGCTTCCTTATTGTCGAGGTATAAAACACTCGTATTGATGGTTGTTTCAGAATGTCTTGCGCAGATGTAAAAAAAAGGTAAAATATTTGTAGTTGCAGTCAAACGCATTAAATACTTGTAATGGGTTTACATGATTATAACTATGAAACGTGTCAACCGAGTACACCCGGGATAAGGTGCCCTTTCACGGTTCGGAGAAGGAAATGTCTCCCAACCATTGTGAATTGCATATTACATTAAGTTTAGATTTATGATAATAGTTGTAAGCAAAACGGCCTGGCCGTCATTGATGAATAAATAAAAACTATGAAACGTGCGGAATGAAAGAGGATAATTGATCGAGAATTGTCTAAGACTAAGACAAATACAAAATGTTACACTTCATACAAGTAGAATGTATATTCAAGCACTTGTTGCGTGTTTATAGAGAAGTAATTACCATTTCCTGTTTTTAAACCAACACAAAACATCAAGATACTGGAGTGATCTGCATATTAGCATACATAAACATCCTCCCTTGCAGTATCGCGCGGAATAATAATGTTCATTTTTATTACATCCTCAAACAGACATGCACAAACATAAAAGTGTAAAGGGCATCGAGCATCTCGGGCGATATAATGCTCCCGGCGCAACAATGCAACTTCATTCATTTCAATCAGTGATACGATCGGACGCTTCAGTAATACAGATGAATGAACTCCAAAGGAACTGTTTTACTTAAGAGCGAGAGCGAGAAAGACAGCGACAAAAGACAGGAATGATAAATCTGATATCTTAATCAAATTGCGCGGTTTTGCCATACGCCCATCAACGACAACACGCCGTTCTGGTGAAATTTGCTTCTCCACAAGCACTCCACAAGCGTATCCGTTCGCGAAGTGCTGCAGCATGCCAGCATTCTAGAGTTACAACCGCAACTTACAATTTATTGGGGAGGGTTGAGTGTTGTGTCGCGTAAATCATTAAACCATCTCCGCTTACCGAACTTTCTAAATGTCGGTAAGTGTTTGCTGGGTAAAACCGCAACCGTGAAAGTGATTGAACTGATTGAAACTGAAGGGAAACTGAGGCCCTTTTGACATTTAAAAAGAAAAATAGAACGAAACAACTCCCGTATGAAGACATTTTGTTCACTTGATCCGCTCAACAGGCGTGAACGAAAAGTTTCACACCTATGCCTCTGTACGCCACTTAGAGCCACCAGTGCTACGTTCGCGTTGGGCAGATGTCTTCAATTATCGTCTCATTATCGCTAGCAACGCCACAGTACAATGCCACCTAACGCCATCTAACAAGAAGCTGAACAGTGAGCAAACAAACAAAAAAAACGAGCGTCTTCCATATTTGTCCACAGCCCCAGTCATCGTGAGCTTTACAACCGGGCGAGGAGTGCTCCGAATGTGGCGTGCGAATTTTTGGCAAATGCCACCAACTCCACCTCCAATCCAATCTCTAACGACTTTGCGTACTAATGGGAAGCGGTGAACAGACCAGTGACACCCCGTAGTGTGGTGTCGTTTTTCCTCACCGGTTCCAATTATTGTTCGCACTTCGACAGTTGCCGCGGCTCGATTGAATGAATCGCGCACTGAAATTTCGTGAAGGGAGATGAATGGTTCGGTCAACAGGAAGGGGAAAGAAAGCCGTGGGATTCTGCAACTCCATTCAACACCAACGCACCAGCGGGTTTCTAGTGCCTTCCGCCATTCTGCTATCCCAACACACACAGACGTTGACATAAATTCATTTCGATGGATGCCGGGATCCTGGAGACGCAGATTCGGGGAGGAAACTTTAAGTTTATCCCATGATGATGGGTGTGCAAGCCTCAGCCTCAGTGGTTGCTTGAACGTTGTGCGTCAATCTGCACCGTCCGCCGGCAAGACAAATTCCGCCGCACGTGGGAAGATTTCCGTCCCCGAAGTGTCACCTCTCGTGCACCGACGGTGCACACTTCAGTTCCGGGGAAAAAGTGGCACCAATACGTTCGCTAGAAACCTCCCACCGAAAGGTGTGTGCGCAGTGATGCTTTCCAATCGAGAATGAACGCATTGAATGCTGGCAGTCAGCTTAAAATGCGTTCGAACGATCTTACAACATGCATTCGCGATGGCGCAAGTCATGATCGTGAATCAGTTCCGGATCCTTACCACGTCCCATCGTTTCATAGTGCACATTCTGATCAAATTAAAGCTCACCTCTGGTACACTTGTAGGACCCAGGAGAGCAAAACGCTACGGCGTAAAAGCTCATTTAATAATCGCTGTAACTGCACGAACGTCTGCTGTAGCGATGCTGTTTGCAGAAGTTTGCATTGCAAACTTCACCTGATCTCGGCACGACGAGACACAAGTGAACCATATGACCTACAACGTAGATATACCCAAGAGAGCATTGGTCACGCGTTAGGACAGGTCCGACGGGGTACGTTCCATTCCAGCCCCGGCGTTTTTTTTGTTGTACAGAAACAACTTTTCACTTCCCTCTCCGTCTCCACATCTTACGATGTCCGCGTGTTGATATGTTAATGAGTGGAGAATTATCTGCAACAACACATCTTTACAAACCAATGCAGTTTTGAGCGCAACGTATGATGGTTGTTCCTTTTTATAGCTATTTGCAGGCTTAAACTGTCTCAAGATCCCCCTTTCTCCTTTGGTCCGGGGTAGACCTTTGTCTGCTCGTCGTCGTACGATGTTGTGGCCGCTTTGTGAATCATTGCCGCGTTTGTAGATGGTACGTGGAACGCATACGCTTTTGCTATGTCCTAGTTCCTTGGAGTTTTGTTGCTGGTTTGTGCCTTTACACTTCTTCCACGCCACGCCATGATCCGAACTGTGGCGGTTCGGAGAGGTATACGAGCTCGTAAAACTGTTTATTTATTGGCAAACTTCATAACTGCCAATGGCAAAAATAAGTACCTGCCACTACTAATGCCGCAACTCCGTCCCAACCTCCGTAGCAAAACCCTGGACAACTCGAGGCAATCTTTAGTGTATACACTTTGCGTGCGTTTGAGCGGAACAAGCGAACGTGCAGCAAGTACAGGGCGGCATGGTAGAGTGAAGCGAACCGCAAACTGCAACTGAAGGTAAAAAACGACACATACATCCCCTAATGTCCAACGACCACAGCACACCGCAGACACCGTTTATGAATGAAATTAAGATTAAGATTATGGAGCCTAGGGTTGCGCGTGGGTTGTTGACTGCATCGAAGAATCTTGTTCCTCGTCACCATCTTCCCGGGCGCGCACACTTTATACCGGGCGCAACCGGTTCGGGTGGCAAGTGCAGTTCCAAAAGCGCGATTCTGCAATGCGCTAGTAGCGCTCGCGCGGATATGTGATAGCACAAACCCCGTGACAGGTAAGGGAGCCAACCCTGACAGTTATGAGATACAACAACCAACTAGCATCATCCCAGCTGGCAACAATGTCCGGCATCAGCGTGGAACGAACCCACGAGGTGTTAAGGATTATCTGTGTAAAGATAGAATTTCCCAACAGGCAGGTGGGCAGGACTGTAGCATAATGTGGGAAATTTACAACAGGGCACAGTAGCTCCTGTACTGGATCCAATTAATGGATGACATTGAAACGGAAAGGTGCTTGGTTTGGACACCCGAGAACGTACGTAAGTTCTAAAATCATAAAAGGACTTTGCGAGTTCAGCAGCCAGCTCCAACAAGTACGTGGCTATTTTAGTGAGCTGCATAACTATAAACTGATAGACTGATAACTTTTTAATTAATTTAGCTTATTTTGGGAGAACTATAGTTTTTTGAAATGCGGAAATCATACGAGTATATCAATGAACCCACCGAATCGTCCCAATGGAACCGCCTCAACGCAATAGACATTGTCATTGCACGAAAAAGGATCTCAAAAAAAAAAAAACATTCCTCACAACATATACCGGAATCTCATTCCATCGCACAACGAAACTACCGGTATCGAATGACACTCTCTCATCGATGGAACCGATCGTTGTGCCAAACGTTTGCCTGCCTGAATTCGTATTAAGTTTCCCGTGCGTATCACACGTCCGGATAAGGCATGGAATCTCTTCCGTTGAAAATCGATCAAACATATCTGAGCTGCCTGACTGTTGATCAATTTGAGCTACGGGTGTTGCCTGTGACGGTTTTGGCGTTTGGGATGGCGGAAAGGTCGTGAAGTAAAATTAACCACTCCACACACGTACTCTCACATCATCTGGTCAATAACCTTCCCGTTTCGATCGAATGTTGCATTGAATTTCATCGGAAAGGTTGGTTGATTTTTTATACCGCCCCAAAAGGAAGTCATCGAGACCCTGTCGATGCGTACCGAAACTTCTCTGTTCTCTACTGATAATGAGCAAGGTCTAAACCCACCAAATGATTGAGATTACGATTGGTGACGCGCTTATTGGCATTATTCATTAGCTGATCAGACTGTTCTCGAACTATAGACAGTTCTTATCGCTATGTGTTTTTGGGGAGCATGAACATCCTTAAAATTAATCTTGATTAAAATACCAATCAGTGTCGGGGAATAAAAATTCCAAGAGCAAATTTATGACAATCCCAATTAATAAGCCGATCACTTGACGGGAATTCACTTCCCTTTTTACGGAACAGCACCATAGGTACGATATAATGCAAATTCGATACACACCAACAAAACCACTTTCCTCCTTCCCGCCCAACACCAAGTCTTCCTTGTATGGTAAGTGATCATGTGATTATAATAATCATTATTAACACACCGGTCTTGTCTTATGCAGATTCGCTCGTGTTCGCTTTCTTCTCTCTGCCTTTTGCAACCTCAGCTCCCTTCGAATGATATTAAATCGGAAATAATACTCCTCTCAATTACCCACCACAGCTCACCGTTCCCCCTGACAGACGGACCCCGCCGTAATCATGGTGAGAAATTCCGGTCACAATCCGATCGGTCTGTGGTCATCTCGTTGAAGTTGTCTCGTGCGCGTAAGAAAACAAAAACAAAAACCAGGTCAGAGACACGTCGTGTTACGCACACACGCTGGTGGTCGGTCGCGTAGCAATTTGGCTCGTGTCGCTAGTTTTCTGCCCGGAACACGGAACGCGATAACGCGCGCATAGCTTCCAATCCAGGCTGCCCAAGGCTCTCGGGGTATGCGGTATGCTCCATGGCGGATAGGTTTCATATGTGCTTATTATGTAAGTCGGTCGCATCCACCATTCGTGCGTTCTGGACGATGTCGTGCACTCTTTCATGTGCCCTGCATTCACTTATCTTTCGCATGACCCATTATTGTCAACCGCTGGCTACGTTGGCTGACTCTTCCGGCGGAGATATCGATGCAATCGGAGCTTTGACTTCGATTATCCGCCGGGCAAACGCTAATTTGACAGCTGAAGATCGCGATCGCGAGTAGCAACGATCCAGACCAACGGTATCGTGTTAGTAGGTCAGAGAGTATTCCTCTCCTCGCAACTTCTCAGTTATCCGTTGAATTCTCAGGAACAGTAATCAGGAGAATGGCTATATTTTTATCCTTATATGCAACCCACTTTTTGCCTCAGCTGGAAACCGAAACATCAGCAAAAACGTACCACTATAACGAATTAACATCGATTAATAACGTTCACAGTGGTTAATTTTATCTTCATCAGAGGGACAGTGGTCGTAAACCGTAATCTGCAGTTCCTGAATCATTTTCTTCCAAACAGTGGAGTAAATTGATCAGGTTGGCAATTTGCACGTTCTGCGGTTTGCGAATTATTGGAATTCGTTTTATGTTTTTTGTATGTCTTGACCCAGAAAGTGGCAACGTACGTTCCCGGTGAGTTCCTCTGGTTGCTTACAGCTTGAAACGAACGCTTAACGCCGCTCCACGTCCAATTGTGTGTCTGGGTTGAGATTTATTTATTTATCTGTCCCCCCTCTGTACTGCACAAATATCGACACCGAGCGTTGTTGGTCCTTGTGCACGAGTCGAGCAGTAAATTTTGTGCGTGCGGTGTGTACCTTAGTGTACCTTGTCGAACTAATTGCCGCTCCGCGGTAATGCTGGGAACGGTTCCTTTTCTTTCGGTGTGCCCTTTGGCAAACAAAAAGCAAAAGTTGCCTTCGATTTCAGCGGACGCGGCCATGTTTGGTATAGGGCGGAAAAAGACCAAAAAAAAAGTATGCAATCAACAACCGATAAGTATGTTTTTATACGATCAGCCCGTAAGGTATTCACACGCAGGTATTCGATCACTAAAAAAACACTGATTGTGCACGAAACGTGCACCCGGTTCCACCACCACTGGTGATCCTCACGTGAAGAGATAAATTATTCCCTTTAATGTACGTACAGCCACATTTGGGCGACGATCCTTGTTTGGGGTGGGTAGATTAATGATGGCGCAAGAAATAATCCGTGGCGAAAATACGCATTCGAGCAGTAGTAGAGGGAGCGTCGTGCTTAAAGTTCACAAATGATTGCACTTGTTCCTGCGAATAATGGTGTCTTATTCACCACCTTTGCTAGATGATAAATTTACACATTTCCTTATCTTCCTCTATTTCTTTTTACGCATTCACAGCAACTCTGGGCGTTTCCTTTGTTTCTATGATAGGCTTCAGTCGTCATAGAACGCCGTGTGCAACAGCACAACCCTCGTTTTAATCTTGCAGTGATCTCGTTGCAAAGCAATTCGATGCGTTAGCGCTTTTGCGCAGAGAATGCAGTAAAGGAATTTTAATTGATTATCAGCATTTTATGCTGGCGGTGCGATAATGCCTTGGCGCAGGAACGCAATGACGAAACACGCGCATATTCCATCAGCTAGTTGCCATAGTTCATGGTAGTTGCCCACATGTGTGTAGGCTTGAAACACTGCGCGAAATGCACCATGGATCGGGTTAACTGCATTCTTTTAGTTCTGCCTGCATGAATAGCTCCGTAACAATATCCTTGCCATTGCGAGCTTTTGCAACGGGAAAACGCTGATTGCATGTGCCGAGAAGGTGCCGAGGGTTTACACTACACCCCACCGGGTCCGGTTTTTTTTTTGGAGGCAAAAGCTTTTCTGTTCTCGTCCGCTGATTCGCACCAAACGACCGAAACGTACTTACGTCATGCCGTCAGCCAAAGTGGACAAGTTGCTGCCGTCCAACAGCTGATCGAGAGCCCTGTGCTGGGGGTGGACCAGCCAGCCTGCAGATGAATAATCGATCAGACCACACGCGATCCGTGCTGACAGGGCTCATGCCGTTTGTCCAACATGACAACCCAACGACGGCGGAAAACCTTCACGATGTGACGACGTCTTAGCACATTGAAATGCAAAGCCTGTACCCAGCCTGCACACTCCCCGGTCACTCGTATAAATAGACAGAAACAATGTTAATGTTGTTGCTTTCAGGTGGGGTAATATAGAGAGGAACTGCAGCTTCAACCGTAACCGAAATGCTGCCCCGAGGACGCTGACAACAACTAAGTTGAAAGCTTTTTTTCTTAGGTGATAAAACGTAGCTTTTAATCGTGTTCGAGGCACGTCCGCTAACTATTTGCTAAGCGCATCAGAGATGCAAATAGATTCCAAAAGGAAACCTCCATCGGATGCACACAATCACTTAACACATTTGGTACATCTGGTTGATACTTTATGTTTGTATTACACAATTTTAAACAATTGATATTGTTTTACCAACGAATCAAGTTGAAGAGATTATTGAAAAATTTCATAATTCGCCCAGTGAATAATCCGATCCATCTCAGAGGATCACAATGATTGTTTTCATCTTGTTCTACTTACAATTTCTTCAACCTGATCGTGCAAAGTTGTAGGCCACTGAGCACCAACAAAACTACTCCCGACACCAGCGCAACGCAATACTCGATTGATTCATCTCCCGAATCATACATATTTATCTGATACTACAACCCACTAATCAAGCGAAACAACAGCGTTCGATCGCCATAAAAATCGGCTCGCAGACAAATGACATGACATTGGGACGGTGTTTGCTAAAGCCCATTCCTTGTAGGAGCACCAGCGCCGCCCACTACTCGGGAATGGTGAAATTCTAGCCTTCTCCCCCATGCGTCTTAGCAGTTACGCAAATCCTCCCGAAAAAAAAACCTGACTCACACACACACGCACACACAATTGGCTGACAGATATTATACCTTTCGCGTCAGTCCTCAGTTGCGTTGGTGTTCCAATTAAAGCGCACTGCCCACACGAATTGTGTATGTCGCTGGAACAGTGTAACGCAATCGGCTGGCGGACGGATAAGATCAATTGACATGCTACATATTGGTGGGGTCAAACAATTACGGGGTTCACCAATCATCCGCACAATGTGTCCAAAGCCACAGTAGACCGAAGACAGGGATATTGATGAGATAAGGCTTTGAGGTGGGATCCAGCATTTCTATGCGGCAAGAGGAATATCTCCAACGAACGGTGGATAAGACGAATATGCGGATCATTCAGAAGGTCACTTGTCAGTGTGAGCATCCATACAGAGAGCTTTATTAAGATTAACCCGCATTATTTGTCAAAAACATATAACTTTCATCTAAAGCTTTAGAGATTCTTTTGATTGGAAATTTGGATTTGAGAAGATTTCAAAGCATCAGGTCCGTCAATAGTACTTTTGCTAGGGTCTTAATTACATTGAAATTATATCTTAATGTAAATTAAACTACAATTTACGTATTGTGTACTACGTAAGCCTCCAATTCCCCATCTTTCCTAGAACGTACTCCCTGTATTTTGTTGTAACCATGTGCAGTTGTTCCTAAGATGCCGTGCCCTTCGAAGACCACGAAGTCCAAAATAAATAGTACGTACCTCTCACGCTGTACCAACGCGGATTGTTTAATGTCAACGGACGCAACGAACGATAAAAACACGCCGTTTGCCGAACCGAACATTGGTACATCAACTTCCTTTGCGTTTCGAAGCTGCGTTTGTTTGTTTTGACAAATCGCTCGTTAGTCGTCAAACTGTTGAAATTCACAAACACTCGACATCCGGAGAACCTGCTAACGGCGCAAAAAGAGGGACAACCTTCCCCGTCCATAGACACACAAAACACCCTGGATCGTTTGGAAAAATAAATTATCTGTCCTGCCCGTTCACTGGGAAGCTGCCGGGAAGGTCTGCCGCATAAACGCTCCAATGCGTACGTGCACTAATCGTAGAACGTGAGGGGGATACACCCTCTTTGCCAGGGTGCAACCGGATGCTCTGTACCCCCGAGAACGGTCCACATCGGCTCGTCAAGCTGCCACGCTTGTTAAAGAAGGGAGAGTATTTAGAGTCGTTTCGAGCGTACGTCCCATCGTTCGTGATCTACCGTCGAGCCGGTGCGCCAATTCAATTAGAGATGGTCGACCTATTTTCTGACCCAGTTTAAAAGCTTAAGACTCACCACACCCGTAAGCAAGTTACCGTTTCAAACTATCGTGTTCTATTGACTTCTCGCAACGGTTAGGTCAACACCAGGATCAACTGGTGGCATGGTGTCTCGCAAAAAGACATATGCTAACAGGAACGTATACTGAGATAGGCATTGTTAAGCACGAGATACTACACGTTCACTTTTTCCACTAGATGGCGCTCCATCCGCAACCGATCTTCCCAACTGAAACACTGCGATGGTAGACGTCTTCATCGGGAGATGGAGTGTTGTTGACGTTTCTCAATTCCAACACCCCACAGAAGGATCAATATTGACTCATGCAACCTAACGCAAAGGTGCAACATCCACCATAGTCTAAGGTCAAGTGGGATCATATAATATCGTTCATCTTTTTACCTGATGTAACGGAAACGAGAGAGGACGTTCCTTTCTAAATGATGCAAAAATAATAACGAACACTTAACACAAATATGCTGTGTTCCGCTTTCACTAGCACCGCAGAAATAAGAGTGTACAGAAATAAATTTACACAAATAAACGAGAGTTACGACCGGTTGTGGTGAAGACGTGATCGGCAAAGATGACACAGTTGGTGCGATGATTCACAACCAAATGGCGTCATTATTTGGTCGCTGATTTCAACTACCGTGGAAGGTGAATAGCTATATAAAGGTGAGGTTTTGTTTTCAACGATGCGTGTACGGGGAATCGGTAAAGATATTAAATATTAAACTAATTAAGTGATGAGTGGATCCATAATCACTCCACTTAGTGTAACATTTTCGCACCCTCCTTGCCAGTGCCTGGGCGAAATTGTATCGCGTCCCACTCTCAGCTGTGTAAATTCAATTGGCAGATTAGTGTAGCCGTGACATATTCCATCGGGCGTAACAGCCACTCGTCGCTCAGATAAAAGAGCGGATAATCGCACATAACCTATGCGACAAACTGGCTGGCATTATCTCAATCCTTAAAACTACCATCGCTATTAATTTGTGCATTCCGTCGTCGGCTACCCTGTACCCCATCGTACATTCACTTTACCGACTCAAGATGGTCCCTCTGCTGATGGATAAACCGCTACTAAAAGGTTCCCTGGAAGTGTTTAGCACTTCACTTATCGCTGTACCGAGCCTCGACCGGGGTGGTGACATTCGGCTGGACCCGCGGTGTGGAACGCTGTAATTCATATTCAACACTTCACACGGCCACGGCGAGATGACGTAACCTGACGACTTTGAGCGTACAGAGGAATCGTGCTACGGCACACACACATGATGCTCTGTGTTACTCTGGTACTCATTTACACTTGCTCCAACCTGGAAATACATACCCGTAACAGTGGCGTATAGATAGTTCATAAATCAAAACTTTCCGATCAACACTAACATTTCCGGTTGCATCTCAAGGCTCCCACCAACAGCACTGGAACGTTCCCTTTTAAGATGGAACAATCTATTCCGCAGTTGCCGCCTCGCCTGTAATTAAAACAATTGCATCCCTTTTAATGGGATTGCAACGAGAACTTCTCAACAATCGATCATGTGTGACGTACCGACAACGGCAAATGGAAACAACGCACTCAAATCAATGCTCCCCACGAAATAGTCCCGATGAAGTGTGAAAAACGACCTACCGGTTGTCCCCATCCAACCTGTCCCATAACGCAGCAACATTCACCGATTCATACGGCTGGCTATTGGAACCGTTCTAAGCAAGGACTGCAAGTCAAAGATCTTACTAATGTAATAGTCTCTGCTATCTAGCCGCTGAATAGCGTGGGCAGAAGTTTATTTTGCTAAATTGCACATGTACCTGCCACGATGGCGTCGCAACCGATCCTTTGAAGCTTGCCGACACGCCATTTAACTAGGTATATGCACTTTAGCGACATGCAATTACCGGTTTTGTATTGCATACTATTTGGGTAACCGTGTGCATAACGCGCGTGTTTTAACAGTCCTTCCCGTGAAGCTGACCCAACAGCATTGATTGACTGGCCGAACTGATGGATGTCGTCGTCACCAGACGGCAAACGTTTGTGGACACGCTTTCACCTTTAGCGTGTATTTTGGTTTCGGTTTAATTACCGCTCATGGCTATCTTCAATTGACTACCGATGGTGGAATTACACAGATCTATCATAACTTATTGTACTGCACGATCATCCACGATAGTGGGCGCACGATCACATTTCTCGTTGTAGTATGCTAACAGCAAAATTATGCCAATAGTATGGCACACAGATTGCGATTTACACGGCTCTATTAGCTTGGGCCATTTTGCTGCTGCTCCCGCCGTACTGTTGCCGATCGTTCGCGATCGTTGACAACTTGTTTCATTCACCAGCGCTGGCTACTAATCGGCTCCCGTCAATCTTTGCTATTTCTATAGATGGAGATACTGGCGATTTCTGACAGAATGACACACGTTTTGTCTAGATTTACACCTACTCCGGGCGGCCCCAAAGGGTAGTTTGTGAAACGTAATCACGGCGGAACTGATTTAATCTGCTCCGTCTGCGGAGGATATCTAGCCCAACAATCTTCGAGACACATCGGGAGCGCGCAAAGAATTCATAACCTTATAAAGCGGCAACAATCATCCGTCCGTTTCCCCGTCTCAGTTTAGTGCGTTCGTCAGTACAAAGAATGTAACTGTCTATGGTGTACATTACGCTAATCTGAAGAGGACATCCGGTGATAACGCCATCTAAAGCTTGCGCAGAGTAATATCAAACTAACGTGACAAAACGATCGTTCGTAAATATCCACGCTTGCTAATCTATTAATCAACATTATTTTCACATCGTCGCATGTAAATGAATCATTCTAAGACAAATTGAAAGCAAAACGCCTATCCTAACACGTATCTGAATACAAATCATCATGAATAATCGATTAAATGTGCCGCACCGACATGCGTCCCCCGGGGTATTAGCGATGCTTTCGGAACGATTCTGTTTCCCATCCTGTAATGTCCCGCCGTGTTGTGTATCGTCTACAAATCATAAGCATAATCATCTACGGCATGAAAATCATTCGTTCCGTCTACGGTGACTCCACTCTATGGGATGTCTGCTTTCTGCCGCACAGTTTCGTTCCGCCGGTTGCAGCAGCAACGGCAGCAGCAGCGAAAGTTAGGGAAACAAAGTAGAAAGTAGAAGCAACAGATTATGACGCTGTCAAAACAGTGATAATTTCCTCTGCCCACGTGACGTCGCGGGCCCTCTTGTCTTTCTTTGTTTCTCGATGCAGAGATGCAGGGCCAACATTCGGTTATGCGAGGCAGGGTGCATCGGACGCAGTGTCAAAGAAGTGTGTCTCTTTAATGGATTTTAATAGACCGATTATGTTATAACTCAACCTCGAGATCAGGTCGGCCGGTACTCCTGTGAACTGGTTGGTGTGCTGAGGAGTTGATTTACCGGCGATCCCGGATAGGTTTAGGAACATTCAAATTTTATCGATCAGACCCGATAGCTATTGAATTGGAAATTCTGTCAACCGCATGTACAGCAGGTGTCAAAGGAACCAGCAGCTATCCTTCACCTGTGCATACACACACGCGATCAGTACCTCAGTACGACGACCTCCGGGATGGAATTTCTACCGGAAATGAAGCGCTGTTCGGGATGTGGTTTGAAAAACTGACCAAGACTTTGGAGGTTCAACTTTCCATTGACACCCACTTATGAGGGCTTGGCATAAGCCGCCGCGCTTGTGCCCTTCTTGCCTGCGGTGCTTTTATTTTGGATTTTTTTCCCTCCGAAGATCTTGAAGAGAGAGTCTCAAAATTATCGCCACCTTCACAGAGAAGGGCCTTGCCGTAGTACGATCATCGGACCAAACATACTCCGTGAATGGTGGAACGTTTCGGCGTTTTGAGACTGTTCCTCGAGGGGAAATACTCGACCACACAATCGTAGCTATTGACAACTTTTTCCATGCCTAGAGATGTTGATCGGAAGCGTTGTGTTTTCCGCCTTATCTGTGTTCCCGGAATTTCAGACAAAACTGAAACGTTTTTTTTTCGTAAATTCTCCAAAATGAATTACACACTTTGTTGCACTCACCGGAAATGTTGTGAACCGAGATGGCGATATACACCGAAGTGTGCAAAGCGCAGCGAAGCTTAGACCAACCCAATTAAGCGCGCATGATGATGATGGGCTTCATGGACAAATATTTTAATCCCATTGTGTTCACTACTGTGCGGGCTTGTTTTTAATTTCAAAACATTTTTTGTTGTGTAAACCATCCCTCCGTGATAAAGCGACAGACAATGCGACGATACATTCGTTTGTGGAGAGACCGCGCGAAACATGATCATCGAGGACGACCCTCCCCGGGAGAAGTATGACGGTCGATACATAAAAAAATTAACACGCGCACAACACACGCACGGTGGAGCACCACAGGCACCACATTCTAAAAGTAGCCATACATCTAGTACAAAATGGTTCATTTCTCGGTAGCACACTGCAGTTTTGTCGTAACTTCCTACAGAAGTTTTTGCGCGCTGCAAAAATTCATTCTTTGCTTCTGCTTGTTTCAACCTTGCGTAGTTCTAGGAACAACCGGAGTCTCTACAGTTCTTCTCTGACCCTGAACGATTCTTTATACACCCCAACACAACGCTACCTAGAAGAGGAACGCATCCAAGATCTGCTCCAATCAAAAGTTCTGTACACCTCCAGATCTAACTTGCTCGGCTGCAACGATACCTTGGATAGCTGATTCAAATAGCTGGGTTGAGTAGTTTGGCGAATTGAGTCAAAAGTTATTGCCTTGTCTGCTGGAATTGGTATTTTATGGATCAATTTGTTAACAAGTGCTACAACTACATCTAGAGTAATTCTTCAGTAGCTCTGTCTGATAGGGCATTGTACATGCTAATCATTTAACGTTTTATGATATCATCTGCAAACCTTCAATGGGAAATTTTATTACACCTTGAGGACATGATAATTAAGCAAAAAAGAACTTCTCCACCCAACGACTGCTTATTGCATCGCGTCCGTAGTGTGCCTTCCTTCAAAATGGCCACTATTGTGCATCAACTCTATCCCATTTGAACGTTGATACGTGTGCGTGCCTAACAGACGCGTGCTTCGCCAAAGTCATGTTAATTTAATTTATACCACACAAAGGTCACGATAGTGCTGCATCGTTATCGTTCCCTTGGGGAACCTAAGTGTTTGGCCAGCCATCGTGCAGTAGCGCATCTCGACAGAAAACACGGCCCGGATCTAAATACGCGTTACAAAAAAGGAGTCCCCAATGGCTCAGTCAGTCCCGTATCTTTCTGGAGCGCAACATAAACCGCACCGCCGAAAGGATGGACGGATCACGTAGCTCTCAGCTCGATCGGCGTGAAGGCACGGTGATTCACGTTTATTTACGCTGATCTAGGAGTACACACACAAACGCAGGTCCCTTGGGCTGTCCAAGTCCAAGGAAAGTCACCGAAGGTGGAAAAGAAAGCCCGATGTTCCTTATACGGGAACCATGCCCTTACCGCATTTGATTATGGCCGAACGAGTGTATTGAATGGCGATGCGCAATAGAAGGGAACTGCCAAATGGAGTGATCACTTTACGTTGGCCCAGTACAGACGGAACTGCCTAGATTGCCCTTCCCCTCTAGGGAGCGTACACGGACTCGATTACGCCGGACACCGAACGAACTGTCTGCGCTTCAGGTGGCGAACATCCGTAGCACAGGCTAGCGTTTTGAAGAACACTTCCAAGCAAGTGGGAACATTGGTTGTGAAGTGCGGCATTAAAGTCTTTTGCAGCATTCCGCAACCGTGGGGCAGTTACCGTCGACGAACCCCCAAGGGAAGACGTCCGCCATTCGATATTCTTTCCCTGCCAATCGACATTCTCTCGCTTACGCTGAGCTTTTACGTGATCTTCATGTGTATATCGTCGAGCATCGCCCTCGGGCGTTTGGAAAGACTTCGACATGAGCACACTCGCTGGAACCCGTTTCCAGTACGAAAGTTCCTGCCCATCACCTACCGGCAGTATACGAAAACTCAAGCAAAAAGGCGCGTCGGAACCATTTCTTACCGAACGTACCGAGGGAGTGAAAAACACCCGGACAAAAGCGATTGCACCGTGCGATCGTTGAACGAGCCCGAGGACGAATGTTCCAAAACCACTCACCAGTCAATCACTATTCTGAACACGCGAAACCCATCGTCCATCTTCTACCACACGCTGAGCTGGACGACGTTGATCAGAGCTAATTTGAACCTATTAGCATCCGAAAACAGCGATAGCTAATAAAACGTATTGCCTCTTTTGTGATGACCTGGGACGCGAAAGAATCGGGAGCAATGCCGGTCAAGGAGCTAACTGTAAATTCGCACCACTTTTGTGAAGTATGCTAAATTATGGCGCCTCCAAGAGAGAGAGATTACTCCACTTAGAACCAGGACGGCCCACTTAGCTGTCGTTCGCGTTGTACAAACAAATCACTGCCCTTTCCAAAACGGCTCGTTTCTCGATCTCGGATGTGCGAGATGTCTCAACCAATTTCACATTCCCGTATGATTCCAATGGACGTCTTTGTTTTCAACGCGCTTAACGGGTTGTTTACACGTTTGATTGGTTCGTCTCATCTCAAAACGATCTCGAATCGTTTCATCCTTACGCAACGCGATGCGTATACAGTGGTCTAATTTATGCCTAACCCTACATTAACCTTCGGCAGTAATATAATCTTGCGGAGCCCTTGAAAAATTCGATACCATAACTCAGGCGGCTACCACCATGGGAAGTTTGGCTGGCAGCCGATATCTCATCGCTCCACGCTAGCAAATCGTTTAATTGTCTCCGTGGTCGACGCAGTTTCGCTGTCACAAAACATCGCAAAGAAGTAAAAACAACCCTTCCCAAAAACGTGAAAAACCTGTTCCACGCCAACCTGTTCCACCTGAACACAATGTGGCGCTGGATGTGCGGAGTTTGGGCAAGAAACGCCCCACCGTAGACAGCAAGCAAAGCATTGGGATCATTATTACACCGCTCACCCGTTGGTGTTGGCTTGGGTTTTTTTCCACAGGATGTGCGGAGCATTTTTGGAACTCGTCGCTCACAAAACAATGACAGTTATCAAAGGTTAAAAATATAGGAAACAAAAAACCACTTCTCAAAGGGTGAAAGCTTTCGTCAAAAAGCGCTTCAAGCTTCTGGCGATACATTTCCAATATCTGGCATAATGGTGGACCAACCATCTCTCTCCGTAAGGTATCTGCCCTAAGGCCACCATGTAGGCTACCAAATCCAATCAGTACGATCCACCGTAGTGCAGCATTTCGATTGCCTATTAGCTGCAGTGTCCTAGTCGCAATGATGGACGGTCATCAGTGTGCTACCGAAAAGGGCAGCGAGGTTTAAAAAATGGCCTCCCCTAAAGGTATACCACCTGTGAAGTATTAGCGAACGAGGCAGAGTATAAACAGCTCGAAAATTATCTTCGAACCGTGTCACCGCCAGTAGCGATCCATTTTGAACGTTGCAAACCTATTGCCTGTTAACGATCCCGAACGTAACTCGTGTGCAGGTTCTACGCAACGAGTAATGGATAAATCACTCGTTACGCTTGTGAATCCTTCGGTGGTCAAATCCTCTAGGAAAAGCCTGAGCGCTCTCCCGTACGGCCAACTGTCATGTTTCGTGGTACGATCTGCAAACCGCAGACCAGAGACTGATCCAATCCGATTGTTTGCCGCACGGCAATGTCCAATTCAATCGGGCTGCTGGCAACATGTGTTTATGCGGCGTGTGCAAATGTCGTTAAGCGCGTCTCGCTGGCGCATCACCATTGACGGCTGACAACCCCGTCCGTCCAAAGAACACCGTTAATTTCCTAGCGGTTTCCTTGCCGTCGCAGATGGCGCACGCTGAAGAATTCACAATATGGAAACTTGCTCACCTGGAAGCTCCATCGGCGGTAAAGTCAGTCAACCGGCAGCCTGTCAACCTGTGCAGCAGGACCCCCGAAGAAGGTTGGCCTTACGTTCGTACGAGAGGAACCCCAGAAATGAACTTCCACTGTGTTGTGGATACGTTACACGTACTCCACTTAAAGACGGTGTGTCGTTGAACCAGTCGTGGCGATAGCCGAGTCACGATTCGATCACACTTGCGCGACAAGAGTGTGACTCATCTTTTCGTGAAGTCATCAGCCGAAGCTCATCAAAGTTACGGCGCAAAATGTATACACCGGTACACTCAAGACCCACCCGACAGAGCTAACAGAAGCGACAAAAGCTCTAAAAGAATATAAAAAGAACCCATTTGGAACCTGAACGCACATACCTTGGGGGATGGTTGATAATTTATCATACATTTCCAGAAAAAAATGCCATTCTAATCAGCAGAGAAAGCTCTTTTATTGTGAAACCATCAGCCGTTTTCCTCCCTGGTTGCGTATGCGCTTTGAGTGCAACGAACGCACGGTGAGGATGATCAACGAGGTCTCCAAAAAACATGCAAAGCGAAAGACTTTGTACAGATACGCGGACCTGAACGATGATGTCCTTCCCCTCGGGATTAATGGCCGACGGCGAATGCACGCTCAACAATTTGCCCCGAATGCAATGCCTCTGGCCGGGCGATGACTGTTAAGGTGGGGCCAACGTCACGACGGTTCTGGTTTGCAACCTGTGACGAATCGTACACAATTCTCGATGAAAGATGATGTGCTGATGGCGGACGGTACAAAAGCTGCTATCTAGCTGAAGACAGCATCACGAAAAGATCGCTGTTCGGAGGTATCTGTGTGCGTGGCACCCGCATCGCCACCATCCGAATGGTCCGGATGATGGATGCTGGATCCGTGCGATGACGCTGCACTTTCTGAACTCGCACCGCCGGAATGGTACTTTCGTTTGGCGTTCTGATTAACCTATGCCTTCGGCATCGCAAACGCGTGTCGGAAATCTGCCCAACTAAGCCACAAACCAAATGCTAACACTGCTGCGGCTGGATCTTTCCCTGCCCGGTAATAACCGGAGCCGCTCAGATTTAAAGGAAACAAAAGCACCGTGTTTCGCTGAAGTAATCGTTAAGGTTGGAAGATAATCTTCCCATCGGTGGTCATAACTCTTCTTTCTATCCGACGCGCCGCCAATGGGGCCGAGTGCGGAGATCCATCTTCTTCGGTCGCTGCTACGAAGCAGATAGATTCGCTCGATCGCTACGCGCGTATTGTGGTTGGTTTTGATTTTACTTAATTTCATTTCTTCGTTGCTCTTTTTTGCTTTTGCTGTTAGGTTCTGCTTCAAACCGGAATCGGATCCCCGCCCAAATACTGACGCATAGGTCAGCGCAGGTGATAGCAGATGGGTTTAGATCGTATGGATAGTAGATTGTATCGGGGCTAGGGTTCACCGCTGCCATTGAACCGGGAGAGCAACGATGAAGCAACGCTGCCAGTGTGCCCTTTTCGAAAGCACCCAAACGGTACCGATAGAATCATTCGAAAATGTCGGTCACCGTGTAAAGATGCACCAGAGTTACCGATTTCATAGCTAACGAACATGTGCAGGTCGCATAAACGTTCTGCTTGGTCAACTAGCCAGCCGCTATGAATATTGATTTGAACTGTTTTTCTTCCGAAAATGAGATCGTCGTACTTGATATTCGAAATCCATTTTAGACCTATAGCACAGGCCTAACAGTTGTGGATGATAATTTATTCTACTAGCTCTAACAGCTTGAATCATCCTCCAGAAAAGCAAGGAATTTAAAGGTACCTTCCCTCAAAAGCACAGTCATTGATCATTTGGGTCAGTACAAATTTTGAGCGTGTTTTTAATTACCCCCGGAGACTACGTGTTTCTCCACTAGATCAATTCAATACTACCGATGACTTCTCTCGGCTCGGAAGGTCCGGTGGCCGAGGCGATAACGGCGCTGGTCTCACACGGCAAGACCGGGGTTCAAATCCCATCCGGACCGTTCCCCCGTAGTGAGGACTGACTATCCAACCATGTGGTTATTAATAAGTCTAGTAAGTCAGAAATGGCCAGGCAGAAAACCGAATTGTTACGCTAAAGAAGAAGAAGAAGAAGACTTCTCTCGACCCTTAACCGAAACGGGGTTCATCAACCACAAACAGCAACTCACCCAAACTACATGATTGAGTTGATGTTCCTTTTGGTCCAGCCGAGTGATCGTGATTAAATGCATCCAGTAGACAAACTTGATGAAGATTTCGCGACATGGCCATGGTTTCACTTTTCTCCTCTCTTTCCCCCCATTGTGTAGTATGGTCAAAGATTGTGTCTAGCGATCTCTTGGTTGTGCTAATGTCCAATCACGTCCTGCCTGTGAATCGCATCGCAATTAGAGATGCGTTTAAAATGCGATAATTATCATCAGCGCCATCAGTCGCCCGAACGGTGGTCACCACTGTGGAACGCCGCACGGAAAGTGTCCATTGGCGGCCACCCATTTCCTTTTACTACTCCCGTTGCTTTATTAGATCGCTGATGTTTTGTTGATGCACGACGCTTGGCCGACGTTTCCCTTTCTAGCAATTGGGTGCTTCCATTTCCGCCACTTGGGACGTGGACCTAGATCTTGAACTTCGATTTGACGGGGTGGCGTGATTTGGAATGGCAAGGAAAAATTAAAACGAAAGTGTGCAAGAAGCCACCCAATCCGTCCATCAAGCATTGCGACGCGTGCATCCAACTGGAAGGAATGAGCTGAGTTGGGAAAAAAGTGCCCACCGGTCCATTGTTTCGTTCCCGCCGAGTGAAAGTCATAGCTGTCAAAGTTAAAATATGCTAAATTAACTCCAGCTAGATCGCAGCTCGATGGGGCTTTTAACAAAAAGCGATTAAGTCTAATAAAATCATGGAAAAAACACACACAGAACTGATCAGTTTTATCTTCGTAACTGAGCTACGGATGAAATCTTGCCTTTACACAGCACGGTAGCCCGCTTTCGGGCGATCCAAACACAAATTAGTAATCCTGAGGCCCAATTCTTTCAGCGTGAGAAGAAAAATGGGTCAAAAGTTTATGATTCGTCCGTTCACTAGCCGGCACTCTTTCTCCGGTGCCTGGCTGGAGGTGGATTGGTACAGTTAATCAGCAACAAATCCGACACATACCGTTGGCATCAGACAAAACATGGCCTTCGGAACATGAGTGCGTGCGAGCGTGTGTGAGTGTTTGTTTCCGATCAATCAAATCTACAACAGAGATCGTGTTTGATGTTTTGTACTGAGGATTGCTCCCGCATGCCTTGCCATGCATGTAAGCGACAGGATCCCCCGAACCATCCCAGCGAGTAACACCAAAACAAACCTGTTCCTTTTCAGCGAAACCTCTTTAGGTATCCGACCAGCTGAAGACGATGATGAAAGATGATGGAGATGAATTTTAATTGGTTCGCCAAAAAACTACTTCTGGCTGCCACCAGAAGAAGGAAAAAGGACTCACCACATCTCCGCAGTGCCGTGTGCTTTCGCTCGATCGTCATGTTTGCTCGCTCAATTTGCATAATGTCCTCCGCGTGTCCTCCTTTGCAAATAATACACTGACTGGCAGTGACAGTCTTTCCGTTATTTCTATTTTTTTACACCAATCACACGTTGTCTCTTTTGACACTTTGATTAACATCAGGCTCGGTGGGAATTAGGAGCATACTAAGGTAAGGGGGTTCTCCAACCGTGACTTTAACATACCGCCGCATTGGAGATTTTTGTTGATAGGAAGAATTCCCAAAGTGCATTTATAACGAAACGTACCTTTCGGATAATGGCTCAATGGCGGTCAGAGCTTGGTGTCAAAGTCGTGACACGGTCAGAAAAAATACACACACACATACAGCGAAGCAAACGGTACATTTCGTCTCGTTGCGTGCAAGCTCACCGCTCACGAAGCGCGAGATATAATCGATAGGCCAGAAATTATGCGTTTCTGCATTTGGCCTTTGCACGATTGGATTGCGGTTGGTACGACGGGAATGCTTTTAAAGCCGAGTAAGATTAACGCCGGCCCGGAGAAGCGAGGTGTTAAATTGAGAAACGAGTTTTATTTCTTAGAACAATTGACGAGCTGGTGGAAGTGGTGCTACGATTTCTTTGTTTGTTTTTCAATAGGAAACATCCACTTCCTGGTGGGGTTTTGGTTGCAACTTGCCTAAACCAAACGATAAACTGCTACTGGTGTTCCAAACCAAGCCGACATTTTATTGATCGCCATATTTGTATTATTCTTTGGAAGCCGCTAATGAGGGAGCTACGAGTGTTGAATTCAATAAAACATACCAAAAATGTTCAAGTATTTCTAACGCATTGGACTCGGCAAAGATTATTTGTAGATTCTCACCATGGTGTTACCCGAATTCCGTACTGGAACTTATACGGGTTTTATACATCTCTTCCGGATCACATGGTGGTTCTTAAGAATAATGTCTCTCTTTACGAGTTTCCACTGAGAGGAGGCTGCAAGTTCAACTCCAATAGCGCTTAATAGCATACCAATTCCATTATTTACTCCTCATTTGGGCAGGTCCCCCGGGCCTTTCCATTCACCATACGGCGATCAGCACTGTGTTGTGTTGTAGAATGAATTACGATCGATGATGGAAAAGAATAACGACCTAGCGGTCAATTCTAGTGCAATGTGCAGACACCAACGATTGCTCATTGAGCAATGAGACAAGTACCTCAGCCAACCCACGCACTACGGAGATCTACACCAACCAACCACTGACCAACGGGGATTATGGACCAAACGAACATAGCGAAGGTATTCGAGACCTCTTGTGCATCGTACGGTAGCAGGTTCAATCGACACTCGATCAGGATGTGTCTACTACGCGAAGATGATTAGATCTAAGTGCTGAGGCGAAAATCTGGCCTCTGTCTAACTTGCAGTACTGGTACTGGTGCAACGGACGACCAGTTCCTTCTCATTGCAATCTCTCGCGTACCACCTCCAACATCTAATGGCAATGATTAATCGTGTTCAATATGTGATCATGACATCTTATGCTGGTGCGAGATCCGTTGTATTGACAATCCGGTTCGTGTGGAACACGTTGCACCAAAACTATCGTACAGTCGTCGGAAGTCAGCGTCGGCGTGTCGGCGTAGGATGGCGAATTTTTTTGTCTCGTGTTCGCTTCAGTGCAGAGCAAATGATCGCCCACCTGCTTCTTGAAAGGATTAAGGCCTGAGGTGATAGATCACAAACGGTGTACGGAGTTGGTTTTAATAGGCTTATGCAGCGGGACGCTAATAATAATAAACACAACCTATCACCGGTGTATTGAGAAAATGTTGTGCATGTTGTTCAAAGTGTCCTAAGCATATTGTGGAAGTATGCTTGAAAAAACCACTTGAGCTATTATTCTTATTGCGATCTTTACACAGCAAGTCCACCACGTCTCTTATGCGTGGTTATTCCGTTCCCGTCAAACGCATGCTGGACGATACGATCATGGCTATCGAACGACACGACAGCTTGACAGTTCTCGACTTCCGACGACTGAAACTCGAGAACTGGCACGTTAGTACGAATCCCACGAATCGAGCCACACATTTGACGTCATCATTTCGAAGCGTCTGTTTTTCTCTCCACCAACGGAATCGACCACTCAATACTGCTTTGGCAAATCCACCGGCCAATTCTTTTGCTGGCTCCGTTCCAGACAATCGCAATGTTTTCTAGCCATCCATCGATTCTAGCCAGCGGTAGTCTTGCTCTCGTTTCATTGTATGTCCCTTCACCAACCCACGAAACGTTCAGATTTGGAGCTAATCTAGCGTCCCATACGTTGGCACACGCACGCAACGCGTTCAGACCCAAACGAGCGGTGATTCCGATTAAATGAATTCAATTAGTACGACCGGACCCGGACTCGGAGGTGAAGCATGTTCGTTTCAGGGGTTTGCATGAGAGTGTGTTATTTTGGCGATTGGCTGATTATGTTGCTCTTGCGATTGTAAAGCCAAAGCAGTAACGTCGGCCATACGGGTGAAGGAAGATGAAATATAATAAAATAATTTTCATTATTAACCAAAATGGTTCTGTGGAACGAACCTGAAACGCACACAAACACTCACGGTAGTTTGAAATATGCCGAGCTAAATTAATTGTATTTCTCCCTCCAAACGTCCCACAGACCAATGATGGAGATGATGGAGGAAGAATCTTTTTTTCAAATGCTTATTCCACAAACGCACGAACAAACCGGCGGACGCGATTCCGCATTGAGCAGACTAATAACCCCGTAATGGATCGATATGTTTCGGTTACGATCCATCCGTCCGTGCGTTCGATCAAAATATACCACCCGCCGCAGTGAAGGCGACATTGCCGAGATCGTTTTACTGTCGAAAAGGCAGTAGCGGAGCGGTGGTACACACATAAACGACTGCTTACTGCTTTCCGATCACATAAAACCTTGAAATGCGCTATCAGTCCGTAAGACGCACGATGGGCATGGTCTGTTTTGATTATTATGGAGCAACAGTAACGAATCGGGTGGTTTTACGATGAGCGTGTAATGCTCGAATTTTCATCATAATCTAGCACGGGGAGTAAAGTTCCAAATTATTCCAGAACCAAACAAGACTACCGCGTCCGTGACGGATGATACGGACGATGACGATCGTGTTGACAGTAGTGAGGCTAGATTTTGTCCCAGAAGAACGGTAGCAGAGATTAAAGTGGTGTCAGTTGCAAAGAAAAAAAGTGGTTAATTGCAAATGTGATAACATGTGAACTTCTTTGTTAACTTTTAAGATTTACTTCAAAAAAATTTGAAAAATTGTGAATCTTTGTATTGTTGTTAATTTACAAAATTTATAAATCTTGAATTTTGCAGCTTTTTTATCACTCCCATTAAAGTATAGTGAACCTTAATTAAAAAACCAACTAAACGACAGCGTGAACGGAGCAAATAATAATTATGAATTAATTAATTATTTTTGGCAAGCTTTATTTGGACGACCACTGAATCATGAGCGTTGTTTCACCATTGAATGTTGATAACTGTTTCAGCTTCATTACAAAAACGTTTGTAACCTTTAAATAGCTACCAACAAGTAAAAGATAAAATGCGTTCCGTTCGGTAGATATACACAAAAAAAAGAAAACCAAAACAGAAAGCAAAATAATACATACGACCAGTTTACCGAAAAGATTGTAAAGCGCTTTCAATTCGCGAAATCCATGGAAAAGTTTGACCAAAGATCAACAAATCAAATATACTTTCCACAAACAACAGAGTGGAAACTCGCATAACGCGAAACACTTTATGGAAAATGGAAGGAAAATCGAGAGGGGCACCTTTGGTTGTTTGTTTTCCTACGGGAGATTGCATAAATACTCTATAATTGAATGCTCAACGCTCTTGTTAATCACTTACCAAATAAAACTACCACCCATATGCTTGAGAAATAAACACTGTTGGTGGAAAGTTACAATTCAATCCACCAAATGACACCTTCTCATCATTTGATGCAACTAAGTGGATAAATTAACCGAAAAAAGCCACAAAAATCTTCCCGTTCCAGACAAAACTCACACACGTAGGAAAGCAATCTCTAAAACACAAATTAACTTTAAACAGTGAAAAGCACCGAGAGTGTGCACTTAAGTGCTTCTGTCCCATTTTTTTTCTTTCGGTTGTTGTTAATACTTCCCTAACCCAGGTTTCGGTAGCGTCAATGTTTGGCGGCGTCTATCGGGCATTACTTTCCCTTGGCTTCGCCCTAAAGCCCTTTTACTGTTGCCGCCATTGGACAACCTTTTTCCCAGCATGGCTCACTCAACTGCATCTCGTTATGTGTTTTTTTTTTCGGATGCCCGCCTGTTCGACGTGGAATTTATTTACTCTTGCCACTACTTAGAGGATGGTTTATCTTTCGAAGGGAAGTCATCTAGTTGACCCAAGCACACACACACACACACAGCCATGTGTTAGAGTAGGAAGCTACCAAAGCCAGCTTCCAACGGGAAATGGGGGCGAAAAAGGGAAATCTTGACGGTAGTCCTTGGAAGAAATCGCGATAAAACAGTGGATACACATGCTCGGAATGTTGCCGAAGTGCACTTCATCCCCCACGAGCCAACCATCCCAGCATTATCTCCCACAAAAAAAGCAAAATAATAAAGGCCCCGCCATGAAGATGGTACCAAGGTACTCCAATCGGTAGAAGCAATTTTATGTACGTACGTATTTTAACGTTACTTTTGATCGGTCGCGATTGTCGGTCGATGCCGCCCAAATGTCAATACACTCCCGAGGTCGCGTTCATGCCGCGGTTCCCATTTCGGGGGTGGCGGGTTGTTATATGATTAAACAAACGAACCACCAACAACAAAAAAACACACCTTCCTTGGGGACTCTACGCCATGAACGTTCATGGAAACAAAATAACGGCGCAGTTGGTCACGGAGAAAGACGCGAAACGAACCATCACCATCATTACCAAAATAAAGGAAAGAAAAAACACATCTTTAATGTAATGTTTATATTTGCGGGAGGAATAAACTTCGGCTTTTGGGCGGGTGCTTATACGAATCCAAAATGGAAAAAATAAGACGATGAGCTGTTTAAAATTGTACTTCCCTCGATGCGTGGAGCGATGTACAGTTAGTTTGTTTGCCGGCATGGGCCAGTGCAAGATGCAACGGTGCACAGCTGCACGCCCCACCGGAGGAAGTGACTGGTCACAGGAGGTCTTACGAGATGGGGAAGAAAATTTCTCGCCACCGAACTCATCATAAATGCGTGTGAGGCTGCCGTATATGTCTGTTTGTCTTCGTACGGCAAACATTAGCACAACGATGTGAGCAAGTATGGTACACCTAGGATGCATCCCCAACGACATCTCCCAACGACATCGGCTGTACGACATGTGACTTGATATCAATTTTAGATGCGTGAAAGCATGACTCGAGTATGACAGCGGATCTAATTAAGACATTTTGTGGCATTAGCGATTATGACGAACGAGAGAGTTTATGTTGATAATGTTTGTTGGAAGAATTTGTGGAAATAATTGTTTAAATACACGAAGGTAGAAAAGAACTGTTACAAGTTCACCATCGCGCTGGTTTCACTGCGTTAAGCAACGAATAACTTTGTAACACATTACATCAACAACGCAAAATCTCTAGTTTTATTAATGCTTCCTGTAACTGGAAAACACCCGCTTGCAAATCAATTAACCTCGTTAAGTGTGAAATTATACGCAATAGGCCCGCAATATAAACCTTCCAGGGATGGAACAAGCGCACCACCACCATAAAGAGGATCCGAAAACAGATGACAACAAGTAACGAATTGCATTATACATCCCCTGTACAGTAACACCAAATGAAACGAAACCACGAAGATACGTAAGCAGAAGGAATAGAAGAAAGCATAGCTTAAAACAAAATCATCGACGGGGGTCTTTCGGATCCCATCCTTTTGAAAATCTGGCTTTGAATACGCACCAAGACTCCCGCCCTGGTTGCTAATGTACCTAAGGGTGGCCTTGGACATTAAGGTTCTTCTGAAGAACTATTTTGACCTTCAATGTGAAGGCACTGTTTCAATCTCGATGGGCGAGTAATAAGGCGGAAGTTCTATTTATACAAACTGCAGGAGAATGTTTCGCTGTTTAAACGAATTTTCTTGTAATGAAAGTTACAAAATTTTATTACTTAAAAAAGGGAAAATGTACATTAAGCTATCATTTTCCGGTAGTAAACGCAGGGACACTCACACCCCGTAGACGCTATAATTAGAGAAGGAAACATGCTACAAATTAACACCGGATCGCTTACCTTTCGTGTGTGACATGTTATGATGTTCCGCCGAAGCACCGGGCAGCATAATCGTGCTGCAGCCGATCAACGTAAACAGTAGCACTGGCCAGACCATGTTTGTGGTGGGAGGAGTGGCTGACGGACGACAGGGTGTTGGCTTGCTTTCCTCCTTTCATACAGCGCACCGATGAAGATCCTCGTTCTGCCCTTTTCCTGTTTCCTGTGATCTCTTCCGTTTGGTTTCCTGTTCCCTGTAGGGCACGATCGTACACTTTCACAACAATGCGCCACCGAACCGGGCTACGCGTCTTCCGCTCGACGGGAGCAACAGTGTGCTGATAGTGGCCAGCACCGCATACACTGTTCTCGGTGCAAACAAACGATGGGATTTTATGCTTTCATGCCAGCACCGAGCGATGAAGATGATATGATGAAATTGGTCGTCTTGGTTGGATGTGTTGTTTGTGCGGGAGAAGATAATACGAACGATCGGTGCTGCACATCCCTCATCACGGGGTTTTTCTTTTAAACACACACACACACACTTCCAATTAAAGCCCGATCGAAGTTTTGTTTTTCATTTTCCTGCACCATTAACCTGTGCGTCGATTCCCGTCCAGGGAGAAGGGATTCGTTTTTCCGGTGTTTTCTGGGCACTAATTTTCGAAACACACCAACAACACACACACACACGCGGGGAGAGCAAATTATCGCACTTTACGCATGATCTTTTGTTTCTCACCGTTGGAATCGATCTTTCTAGCCTCTAGTTTAGCGGTGATCACTTTCGTTGGGGCTTTCGCCTGTTTCGGGCGGAATCAAATCCGTAATCAATGCTACTTTTCTCACACAAAAACTCCAAACTGTACCGGTTGCCTGTAAACTGTTAATTCCACTAACAGCGCCACTACCAGATGCGTCTTCCGGGGGTCTTCGAGAGGCACGATCGTACCATTCACTCACGCACTGCTGCAAAATGCCACCATGAAGAGCATAATTTTTGGCAGATTTTAACTTTGCTAGCTTGCATAACGCATCACATTCACGGTGAATTGCACTTTAATGGTAGCTGGGTGCATTGCAATTTTGCAACCCACCTTCATACAATGGGCACTAATTTGGAGGCTAATTTTGCTCGCACATACAGAACCGGCCCAGCAGCAGGATCACTCCGTACGCACGCATTTGCACATCGAACGAACTGCATCGGGTTACGAACTGCGAGGAGCAGCAGAACCATGTTGGCCTTTCTCCATATTGAACGCCCTCACCCGTAACAACCTCATCCACGGGCGAAATTTCTTTTTTTGTATGTATCACGGTTATCGCTCACACCGGGCACGTTTCGCGACGATATGGCGCGTCGCCCGACTCCAGTTGGGGCAGAAAGGCACGCAGCACTGAAGACACTTTGGCAACTTTTGGTTCACCTTTTTTTTTTTTGTCTGACTCACACCCCAAACCACACTACAAAGATAAATGCCGAAGAAAGATTCTTTCGATTGCCGAAAAAAAAGGAAGCGAATGGACGTGCCGATATGCGATCGAAAGGGGTGCGAAGACGCGAAAAAAGGAGCGACACAAACTCATAAACAAGAACGGCAGACGAACTGGATGGCCATAGGCTGGCGTCGCTGTGTCCCTGGCCTGCACACCGGAAAAGGAGTATCGTATTTGGATAATTTTTTTTTTTTTTTGCTGTTGGAGCCTTTCCGCCGAACGCACTTGTGTTTCGTGGATCGCGATCGCGTAGGTTAAACGTGATCGGAGTTAGTGGGATTTTTTCTTCTTTTTTTTGCGTAAAACTCCAAAACTTAGAATTGCACTATTCTTTTTGCACTTTCACTGTTTCGCCAACCGAAAACAATGCAATCAAACAACCAATTTCTTATGTACGGTGTACGGAGCTCGCGGAGCAAACACGACGCGCATCCACTCGCACCAACGTGCACTGTTGAAATGAATGGAATGAATGAAACAAAATGAACGTAGAATGAATGGAATGAATACCGCGAATTGTGATGCATTTTTTCCGCACAGCACAACGGTTGTGTCTCATCGAACCGCTATGCGTACGAAAAAAAACTTAAACTACAAACGCCGAGCATATAATTAATAACGTCCAATTAACCTTCAATTTGCCACAACCAAAAATATAAATTTTTCAAATTTTTTTCGTATTTTTGTTTTTTCCCCACAGGTTTGGTGAAACGGAAAAAGCCCGTGGTGAAAATCACTGACGTTTCGCCCTTCCCCAACCGGTTGAACCATTTTTGACAATCCATATTTCGCAACGTAAATATTGACTTCTTTCAGCGCTAGTGCTGGTGTATGGTGCTGCTGCTCAGTTTCGGAAGGAATACAAATTTCGCAGCACAAAACCGGATACTGCAGCGGGACTGCAATAGAAAAACGCCCGATATTCATCTCAGGATAGCAGCCGCAACAGCCTTTTGTAAAGCAAATTTCCCACGTGAAGGAAAATAGTAATGGTAGTGTAAGCAACCATGAGCGTAATCGATTTTCTCTTCAGGTAAGCAGCATTCGTCCTGTTTTTTTTCTTTCTTTCGCCCGTTTCTTTATTCCTTTGTATCCCTTTGCTCCGGCTAGTGCTGGTTTCCTGATTGGAAAACAGTTGCCAGTTTTCTCTACCCAGCCTCTCCGTTCTGTTGGGATAAAATTTGATTCCGATTTGTTTTGCTGGTGAGATGTGAATTATGAAGTTTTTTTTTGTTGCTATTACGAACGTACCATATTACGGTATCGTTTTGTTCGGCGAACTCAATACAGGATGCGCATTGAGCTTGTTTTGTTTTTAAAAATAGACCAACCCGCCCCATTCACACCGCCCGCCTGTCTTGTTACTTTAACTGCAACAACAACCACAACAACAAAAAGGGGATAGCATAACAGCTGGGAGGAAAGATGCAAGCCAAAACGGCACACTATACACCTGTTCTCATAGTACGCCCATACGTTGTGCGGCGATACTTCCGTTTTCTGTCCAACTCGGTCCTTTCCAACGCTTGCTCTCATTCCATTTTCACCTTACTTTTCTCATGCAGCAGAAACAGAGTATAGCCGTACGACCGGCACGCCAATATTGTTCCAATCTGCAATTCAATGCTTTCGAATCGTACTGCCCCCCAAAATTTTCGTACGGCACGGCAACAATCTATATTGAACCATCGAACTGCGCGTACGGTTGAGCCCTGAATGGTGGTAGCTAGCGGACGAGGTAAGAATTTTCAATGTTATGTTCCCTTGTAGTAAGTACTGTATGGCGTGCGTTACGTTCGTTTATAGTATGTACTAGAGCTAGTGCGCTTGTTCTGTGTGTGATGATTGTTCGTAAAACCGCTTTTGGATTGCAAGGTAATTGCATTTGCATCGTTCTGTGTGCGTACATTGGAAATGCCTAAACTACCCCACCACATAACCAAAACCATGCCAATTCCGCCCAGAACGAAACGTTGTATTACATTGTGTTGTTGTTTTTCCTTTTCCGGTTCCTTCGCACCACAGCTGGCAGATTATACTACAACCCTTGCTGAAGATGATCCGCCGACTGTTTAGCACGCTCATTGCGGATTACCCTCCGGCGGGAGAGTTCTTACCTTCGGCACCACACCCAAACAATCGGCAACCGGCCGGTGGTGGAGCGGACGTAGTGCCACCGGCATTCCGCACCAGTTCGCTACAATCCTTGAGCTGGCTGCACGCAATCTCGCCCTGCTTTCCAGTGTCCGGCGATTGTATAGAGGTCATCCGCGAGCCGGGCACCTTCTACAACACGCTGCTAGCAAAATGTTCCGTCGCGCGCCAAAGGATTATGCTCGCCAGCCTGTACCTTGGCACGGGCAAACTCGAAACGCAACTCGTTGCCGCAATCCATGAAAACCTGCGCAACAATGTGCAGCTAAAGGTGGACGTACTGTTGGATTTCACGCGCGGTACTCGGGGAGAGCGTAACAGCCAAACCACCCTGATGCCGTTGGTTGAAGAGACCGATAATTTCCGCCTTTCACTATACCACACACCGGTGCTGCGGGGATTAACGAAACGACTCGCGCCACCACGATGGAACGAGCTGCTCGGTATACAGCACATGAAACTGTACCTGGTTGACGATACGGTCATCATTTCCGGTGCGAATCTGTCGAACGATTATTTCACCAACCGGCAAGATCGGTACGTGATGATCGAGGATCGACGGCTTGCCGATTTTTACGCCAACTTCCTTTCGAAGGTGCAAGAATTTAGTCTCACGGTCGGGCGAGACGGTGCCACCCGGATGCACGACACGTGGACCATGCTGCCGTACAAGTGTGCACAGCTCGAATTTGCAACCGAAGCGCGGGAACGCATCCGTACGTACTTCCGGAGCGTGATGGAGGAGCAGCGTGCGGTTTGCGAGCGGGCCGACACCCAGCAGGCGGACACGTGGATATTTCCGCTGATCGAAATGGGACAGCTGGGTATTCATCATGACAGTTTGGCCACGAAGCAGTTGCTTTCGGGGTGTTTGGCTGGTTCGCAGCTACGGTTAGCGACCGGGTACTTTAACCTAACAGAGACGTACATGAATACGCTGACGAATGATTGTCAGGCGCAGTGTAACATCCTCATGGCACACCCGAACGTAAGTCTTTTGTACAATGCCGTTGGAGACGCAAAGTTTTATTATTGATCGCTTCTAATCCGTTTCCCTTAGGCTAATGGATTCCTTGGAGCGAAGGGACCAGCAGGCGGTATCCCAGCTGCATACTCCCTGCTGGCACGCAAATTTCTTGAGATGCTAAAATCTTCCGGCCAAAACCATCGGGTGGAGCTGTTAGAGTACGAACGGACCGGGTGGACGTACCACGCCAAAGGTCTGTGGTATTATCTACCCGATTCACCACTACCGAACGTCACCCTGATCGGTTCGTCCAACCTAGGCGAACGGTCCGTCAACCGCGATCTGGAGGCCCAGATCTGCATGGTCACGAACAACGTCAACCTGCAGCGTAAGCTCGAAACGGAATATCAAAACCTGCTCCAGCACGCAACGACGGCCGAAACGGAACTAATTAACCGACCAGTGCCCCGCTGGGTCCGAGCCGTCGTCGGTCTGTTTCGGAACTTTTTCTAATCTCGCTACTTTATTCGTTTGTCCGAGACTGCTGCGGGTTGCATCGAAGATGATGCGCCATTCTCACGATGCCGTACGAACAAACTCTCCTATACATTCACGTGACCGACACGGGTGTTGTGATCAAGTTAATCAAGTCGATCGTTCGGTTTCGGCACACGCCGCCGCGCCATAGCTTAGTATCGTCGCTCCGCATCGCGCTAGCTTTAGCGAGTGAAAGAATATCTTGTTACACAAGTTTGTTACCGTTCCAGTTTACCAAAGCTACCGAGCAAGCGAAGACACAGTTCCTTCGTTTGGATGTAAAAGACGTTGTTTTTAAAACAGTAAAACCTAGCGTACAAAACAACCACATGGTGGTCCCTAGCTTTATTAACCACTCGGTCATGCCCGAAACGGAAGATTTTTCGTTGCGTTTCCCTTACAGTTTGGCAAACACCGGCGTTTCCTTGCTTTGTGAGGCCATAATTGCGTTCAGGAAATCTTCGCTCTGCAGATTAAGCATGTTGATTCCGCGGATATGGTCGAGCCCTTCCTGGACCGTATGGTCAGCCGAAAAGACGAGATTTTTCTTCGTTCCCTGCACGGCTATCGGGCTCTTGCTGGCGATCTCTTCCGCCAGTTTCATCGCTCCCTTCAACAATTCTTCCCGATTGTCGAAGACTCGAGAAACGAGCCCATGGCTGGATGCCTCATCGCTCGCAAACTTACGTGCGGTAAAGCTAAGCTCCCGCACCCAGCTCTGATTGCCGACGACACGTGGAAAACGCTGCAATGCACCGACATCGGCCGCTAATCCGATGTCCACCTCTTTCAGTGAAAAAAATGCATCACGCGTGCAGTACCTTATATCGGCAGCCGTAATCAGGTTCAGGCCCGCACCGATGCACGCAGAATGTACCGCAACGATGACCGGCTTATAGCAATGCTCCAGCGAACTGATGCAGTCCTGGTAGAGTTTGATCGTTCCTTCGAGCAGGCGACCACGGCGTCCCACTTCCTCGATAGCACCCAGCTCCTGGCCAAGCTTCATCATATCAAACAGATCAATGCCGGCGGTAAAGTGTTTGGAAGTGCCACCGGATAGTACCACCACCCGGCAATCGGGATCATTGTGCAACTGTTCGAAGCAGTCCTTAATTTCCGTCCACAGCTGCCGATTGAAGGCGTTCATACGATCCGGCCGATTAAACTCGACATGCACCACGAACGGGGTCGGTGTCGTTAGTTTGAGCGTTTTGAAGTTATACTTTTCGGACGCATTGCTGGAACTTGCAGCAGCCGCACAGAGATTGCGACCGATCGGTACTGTGCGGAATGAAACATCTTACTGACTTTGACTCCATTTGGTGTGGATAACGGGTAGTACTTCTTACCTCCTGGTCGGGCCATCGTTTTAAGCGTGGAGAAAATAGCACTGAACGCAACTTTATTCATGTTCCGAAGTGATTTGCAAATATTTTAGCTCGAAAAATTGGACTTTGGATCTTAAATATGGGGTCCAATCAGGTGAAATGATAACGGTATAATATTGTCCTTTGCGGAGAAACGTCAACCAGCATGTAAACATCAATGTTTACAACACTTTTTTTACACTTGTCAACGTGGGATTTTGTGAAAATTTTATAATTAAAATTACAAAAACGTTCAATCTACAGGAGGAAAACACTTTTTTCTAATTATCCAGTTATATTTTGCTTGTTTACAGCTCATAAGAACAGTAAAAATGTGTGCGAACAACGAAAACATTGATGCGACATTTGTAGGGTTCCGTTGCAGAACACCGACGTAGCAGATCAGCACTCCGTTTTGTTCAGCATTGTAATTTTAGCATTCCATCGTTCCAGTTGCAAGCGCGAGCACAATTGCTTGCCACTTTTGTTTTGATCATTGTGCCGAAAGGAGGCTGATCCGAAACAACACAAACGCTGGATATAATTGAAAGGAAACGAATTATAATGTTTGCAGTCAAAAGTGTGCAGTAGAGTGCGTGTTTTTTTATGCCTCACTGTATCTCAACCTTCCGAAAGTGTGTTGTTTTTCCAGTACTTTTGTGCAAAACGCAAAGCATAAAACATAGTGAACGTGTGTGCAATGTTTGTGAAACTTTCATGGTAATTAGCTTGTCCGCGCACTATCCTACCGATGCAACGTTTCGGAGCCTTTCTAACTTGACTGGAATGACGGAACTATTCCAAAACATTACTGCTGTCCGCTACTATGGGACGGAGTAGCAATGCAAATTTCGCTTGATAGTTATTCATCAATTTCTCAAAGGCAGCAATTAGTCAGTCGGAATGTGTGTTTCAACTGTTGTGCAACAGGTTACTTTGTCGGACTGATTTTCTTGGCTTAACGGTGGTTTAGATGGAACCCGAATGCTAGTGGGATTTGCTGAGATAATAGATAAAGACTAGTGGTGCATTACAACGCAGAGCGTAACCGTGATAAGAATCCGATGGATCTGTGATATGAGATTTTATAGTTGAATGGTGCTCTAGGAACAGGAACAGGGACAGAAAAGAAACTGACAAAACAAACGCAATCAGTGTACATCCACCTTACAGATAAGGCCACCCAAACAACAAGCCTACTACAATTATTGTTTTGGGAGCTAGCATTTGTCGTAATTAAGATTACTGATTGAACAATCAAAGGAAGCCGATACGGGGTCTGTGTGTGTGCGCGAATGCAGTGATTAAAGCTGCCAAAAAACGAAGAAAAAAGTTTTTCCCATACCGGGAATCGAACCCGGGCCTTCCGGGTGAGAGCCGGATATCCTAACCACTAGACAATATGGGATTGTCGAGAGAGGACCATAACAAACAGACCAGTATTCCCCAACACGATGTTGACGATTGGCATATTCAAAATGATGTTTTTTTCCATTCACAGAAAATCCGTCCATATCTTTTCGCACCGGTGCTCTTGGTAACGTGGACCAAAGACAAACGCATCACCAAACGTAATTCCATTGAGTACAATGGCCTGTCCGTTCTATAAGCTGGTGCTATTCGTTGCCCTACTGATACTTCAAGTGATAGCCACCTGCAAAGCCACTTTAATAGCCAACGACGATGAGCAGGATAACAGTGGCCGGGTGTCCATTGTCGAGTGGGAAGTCACTTACGAACCGCCTAATCTTAATATGGACATGAACACGATGCGAAACGTAACCGTACGGATCGATCACATCAGTAGGACGGACTTGGATGATATTCACACGATACAGTTGAAAAGCGAACGGGAACACGTGGCTTGGGTTGAGAACGGTACGATCGTGATAGAATCTATCGCCGCGTCGTCCGTCGCTTACAATGGGTCGTTTAGCGTCGTTGCCAACTTCCTTGGACAGACGAAGCTGTTCGTCGAATTGGTGCGCAAGAACGGTTCTACCGAGCGGCTCAAATCATCCACCCTTCCCGTTACCGTCATCCGGCCCGAGCGCGTTATTGACCATGTGTTTACCGGCTCGGTCATACTGCTGATATCAATCCTGTACATCAACTTTGGCGCAGCGTTAGACGTCGGAGCATTGAAACAAATTGTACGAAGACCGATCGGTCCCGTGATAGGGTTTATCTGCCAATTCGTGTTTATGCCACTGTTAAGCTATGGGCTGGGACATTTGCTTTTCCCCGACAACTACGAGCTGCAGCTGGGACTGTTCTTTACCGGAGTTTCACCAGCCGGTGGGGCTTCCAATATCTGGACGGTTGCGTTGGGTGGGAATCTTACGCTTTCCATCGCCATGACCACGATCAGCACGCTGGCGGCATTCGGTATGATGCCGCTGTGGATTTTCACCCTCGGGCGTACTATTTTTCAGCGCGCCAACCTCGTTGTACCGTATAGCCGCATTGCCTACACAGCCGTTGGGTTGGTGGTACCAATTAGCGCCGGTTTGCTGATACAACGTTACTGTCCCCGGTTTAGCAGGCTGCTGGTGCGCATCCTGAAGCCCATGTCTGTGATATTGATCCTGTTCATCGTCATTTTCGCCATCGTCACCAACCTGTATCTGTTTGAGCTGTTTTCCTGGCAAATCATCATCGCTGGGTTGGGACTGCCGTTGACGGGTTATTGTTTCGGATTTCTTGCAAGCCACCTGATGCGTTTGCCTCTGGCTGATTCGTTGGCAATCTCCGTCGAAACGGGCATTCAGAATACCGGTATCGCAATTTTCCTGTTGCGCTTCGCCCTTGAGCAACCGGCAGCAGATCTCACGACGGTTATGCCCGTTTCGAATGCAATTATGACACCGTTACCGTTGCTGCTGCTTCTCGTCGGTCTACGCATTCACGAACGGTAAGTTCAGTCAGTTTGTGCCTGTATACGTTTGCATGTGAATGTTTTTTGCTAATTGGACATCCTCAAGCCGCAACAACTATCGTTTAATTCCAGAACGAAGCGACGAGCTGAAAACAGTTTAATACCGAAAACCGAGACGGATTCGGTAGTGGCCGCCTCCTAGCAACAGCATGAATCTACGATCTTCCCTGGTGGTGGTGGTGACGCGCGGGCGTTAGCGAATTAAACATTCACATTAGAACATGAGTTTTGTCTATCGAAATACAGAAAAAGCCGTTTATTCTAAACACTATCTTAGTCTCGCATTTCACCTTCCTCGTCCTCATCGTCTATGCCCCGTATGTATAGTACGTTGTTACACCGAATCAGCACCTCGCCGAGGTGGCCCGTGTTTTGCCCGTCCACATACTCTTCCGTGTTTGCCAGCTGCATATTCATGTAACCGTCCACCGACACCAGAAACCCTTTGTACTCGTGGCCCCACTTTAGCTTTATGAACACCGGCTTACCGGTGAGCCCGTTGAGGAATGGTTTCGGGTTTATTGGCATAGCAGTCGCCATCGTGGTAGAATGTGGTCTCTTTTACTGGATCCGTACTGGCAAAGGAATCACCTACACAGTGCGGTAAACACCAGGAAACAATTATCGGATATGGGATAAACAAATTGGATGATGGTTCACACAAACCGTAATCTACGGGAGAAAATCGAGCAAGCTGCTGGTATATTGGCGTCTTCCAGTGAAATCTGTTTTTCTTTTGCCTGTGCGCAGCCGGCGGGGGAATTTTGACAGTTGCGAGCGTGATTGACAATGCGCTTTTAGATCAATTTACAATGTGGACTCCCGTGCAAGATCGCGTGGATGACGTGGTTTTAAATAACAAATTGGAGGAATTGATAGCTTTTTTATATGTTGTAATATTATATCGGTGATTTAAATTTGATTGTCCAGTACAGAACTGTGTAATTATATGTATAAAATTAAGATAAAGCGCTCGAAGAATGCACTTTTACCAATTCGCTTACAAACGTCAACAACAAAGTCAGCACAGATAACCGAGAGACGCTGGAAAGTTTCTTGTTTACATCATTTTTACACTAAATTCGCATCACTACGTCCATACCAAAAAAAACAGTTCCACTACACTCGCCATGGCTACCACAGCAGCGAAAGCCGTAAGTAGACACCTTTATCGGACCACCCAAACCGTCCGCTTAATTCTGTGCGCGCTAAATTTCTTCTCCATAGCCTCCTCAGGTTACCGGAGCAGACGATCTCGGTCCGGTCCGTTTGCCGGTAGATAGAGAAACGTATCAGTTCGACGATTGGACCATCGGCTACACCAAATCGCACATCCTCAAAAGTATCTGCATCAACGGGGACACATGTGTGGCCGGCGAGCCTGACTGCTGTGAGCTGTGCGTGTACAACTTCACCCTCGAATTACCACATCTGCCCGACATGGTGTTTCACCGGAATTTGCTACGCGTAAGCCACTCGTCCGGAGCAACGCTGGAATTCAATCCGCTCGATGCGTTGAAGTTTGTGCGCAACGAAAAGCTCGATCTGGTGGTGGCCTGTTCGGACGAATGGCGTGAGAGTCGCCCCGAAGCGGCACAAACAGCGGACAAAGTGAAACACTTCGATTGGACGTTTTCGACTGAGTATGCGGGCACGGTAAACGATCGTTTCCGGGTAGAACCGACCGAGCAGCGTATCGACATGTTTAAGCTGATGCGCAAGGAAGAGATCCTGTTCTACCACAACCTGACCCTGTTCGAAGACGAGCTGCACGATCACGGCATATCGTTGCTTTCGGTGAAGGTGCGCGTAATGCCGTCCGGTTTCTACATTCTGTTGCGCTTCTTTTTGCGCGTCGACAATGTGCTGCTACGAAGCAACGACACCCGGTTCCACTATGAGAAGGGCAACGATTACGTGCTGAAGGAGTTTACGCACCGCGAAGCGAAGGTGGAACAGCTGAAACACATTCCACCGGCGCTCTTCACCAATCCGGACCACATCGTCGATAAACTGCCCGTCGTACGGAAAGTGAACGAAAAGCTTACGATTATAAAGCCGGAACAGGAGTAAGGAACGATGGATTGATCGGCCATGTGATTTTAAATTTCAAGCACGAAAAATAAATTCGTACACGTTTCGCACGTGTGCGCTCTGTACGATCGCGGTGTTGCCGTTAATCTTTTTTTGCGAAAACAGCAAGTAAGAATTGGTTCTAGCTCAGCTCCCATACTCAAGCGGAAGGCCAAATTAACTTTGGCAATCACGTGTTATCTATTTTTATTATTTTAAAATTAAACGATCGACACTCAAGCTTAGGGATTTTTCTTAATTGGATCGTAGATGTCCTGAGCGTACTTGCGGTTATCACCGATACAAAGCGAAAGCGTGCTCAGCGCATCCGGCGCAACGTCTACGTAGGTTTGGTCATCGGACAAAAACTCCGTCACGGGTACTATTAAAAAAAAAACATGTACGAATTACGAAGATATGAATCTGCAAAATTAGTAAAAGCAAAAAACATCACTTACCAACAGTGACTTTCGAAAAGACGGAGAAAATCGTTTTCTTCACTGTGCATTGCATTGAATGCAAACTGATGCAACCGTAACTTTGCAGCATCTGGGGAAAAAAGAAAGCCAAACAAAAACATTACTATCCTCGCAGCATTAATGATAGAAAGGCCCGCTGGTAGAACAAACCTCCAACAGTTGTCTCAGATGGAACGGTGTCATCAAGTTAAATCGCACGAAAAGAACATTCAACGGTACACCTGGATGAGCGACGCAGTATAGGAGTATGGAGGTTAACCAACGATACAGCAAACGTTTGTTAATTAGGCCATCGATTCTTATCCAGGGTGCCATCGCAAGCAGCATATGCTTTCGTTGATTCCTGAAACAAGAAGAAAATTATGTAATTATCATAGAGGTATGAGATAGTGGAACGATATGTCTTGTGATTGGAATCTTGGCAACATCTACTCCATATACAAGAAGGGAGATAAACTAGAAGTGAAGGAATTAGAGGGATATTACGGTGTTGACTGTCGCCTACAAGATATTCTTCCTAATAGTTCAAGATGGACTTGTCCCATTCGAGAGAATTCCGAAAAGGTATCACTATTACTGATCCATGTGGTAGATTTTGAATAAACTGATACTCCTTCCGTCTTTTCAAACCCTTCCGGGCCATATCCATATAATAGCATAACCTGAGCGATAAGCTCCTATGGAATCCCGGCCAAGCTTACCAGATTTGTAAGAACGACAATGACCAACGTGACATGCCATGCGATGGTGGATGGAAAAAATTATCAAGGGTAGTGGCGAATGTTAACGATCGAAGACAGTCGATCGTTAGCGCCCATTAGTCCAAACATGGACCCCAACGTTTCTTCCACTTAGGAGCCCCATAAGGTGTAAACTGCAACTAACCACCACCAAGCAGATGGACTAGGGTTGTCTACTTTTTAACCTAGTAGATCGCTAAAAAGGCCCATATCCGCGAGACTCTTCCCTCCAAGGTCTCAGGTAACTTCTCCACTCAAAACACATCTGTCGCGACGGTTAAAGATGAGAGTGTGTAGAACATGCTTGCATGGCTTATGTGGGTCATGTCGGCCATCTATAATTTTGTCTCTTGCTATATACTTATTGATACAATGAGATCAATCGGTCTTCTGGATCTGGATGGGATTTGATCCCCGGACCTGCAATGCGAAGACATAAATCCCTATAGCCTCGACCACTGGACCGCACCGCCTGTATATGTATAGAACCCTATGAAGTCCCAGAATATAACCTCTGTCCAAAGCTGGCAAAACTCTCTTAGACTCATTCGTAAAGATAATTCCCAGAAGGATTTTATGCCCCATATGTGTGGAAGGACAGTGAAGAAAATGGCTCTGGACGAATAAAGTCTGTTTATGCCTTCCACATGGACAGAGAAGGCGTGATAATTCCAAACAAAGTTGGCCACCATGCAGGCTGAGATATTGAATACAACAGCACGCAAAACAATCCCACATCCTCTATTACTCACTTTCTCGTCTGTTGTTTGCCATCGGAAGTATCCTTCGCTGGTACTGCTGTTGCTGCTGCCGCTTCTGCTGTGCTCGTTCTCGACCTCTTGGCACTGCTCTGTTCCGCTTCCAACAGTGAGCTTCGTTTCCGCTTGTTGCCCTTACTCGTTTCTGCTGCCTGTGCCGAACTGGTCGACGGTTCTTCCGTGCGCTGTGGCACTTCCGGAACCGGTGCCTTCGTAAGCCACTCCTCCACAAACTGCCAGTGTACGTAGGTGATGGTCCGAAAGCCGGTACGCAACAGAAGCCTAAAACCACACAATGCCTGCAGATGGTGCTTCAACTGGGCGTGGTTCGGGAACTTCTGGGCCAGATCGAGCACGCTAGCACCCAGCTTCTGTTTGGACTCGATGTACGCTAGCAAGGCGCTGGCGTTAGCGTTCCGTTCAATGACCGACATCGCTTCGCTCAGTGGCCGTTCGAGTTGTTCCATCGCGGGCCATACAGCGTTGCTGGTGAGCTTCACTAGCATCTCCTGCCGACGTTTCGCTCCGTCCGGTAGGAAGCACCGTGGCACATTCCACTGACCGTACTTTTCTCGATCGGTCAGCGCGTTTGCATCGAACTGGTCGGTTTTCATGCGCAGGTGCACCTTCATGATCATGACTTCGTAGAAATTGTGCAGCTTGAACACCTTCTCGCTTAGTGCCTTCAGACTGTCGTACGTACGTTCGTCGCCCTGTTCTGTCTCGCCCGCATCCTCATCCTCCGGCCCGTTCGACAGCTCGTACCGATCGAGCCAATTGTACCCCGGGAATTCATCGTCAAAGTGTAAGCATTCGTCAAGCAATTCCACCATATTAATGGTACTGCGATCGAGTGCCTGCGCCGTCTGGTTCTGCCGGTTCACGTCACGCTTTTGCTTTTTGAGCCATCGCTGCTGAAACTCTACGATGTATTTGCTGAAGAACAGCAGCAGGTTCTCCTCCCGCAGTTCGAACATCATCGCGGCATCGACCCGGTTCTTGCGGTGCGATCGATCCATAGCATGCTGTTTAATGCGTGCCAACAGATCCTGACGGCCGCGTACCATCGACAGGCACCGTCCGATGAGATCGGTGTTCCGAGAACTGCCCGCTTTGGACGAAGTGCAGATACACCCGGGCAGTGAACAGTTTGCCGGCTGCGCATCGTCAATCTTAAATGTCTGCATGATCAACCGCCTATACGGCACTTGTAGTTGCTCCAGTAGACAGAAAAAGTGGAAGTATTCTATTGGCAATTTCAGCAGCTTTTCAACCGGATGCGACACATACTGGAAGGTAATGTCCTTTTGGGCGGAAAACCGCAATTTGCTCGTTGCTGGCTTATTGCGCTCGGTGGGCATTTTGAAGGGGATCGCGTTTCTGGTCGCCGGTTTACCGGATCCGCTCGCTTCCTCCAGTCCGGAGCCCGATTCCTGTTCTGCGATAGGGTTTAACACGTCCGAGTAGAACGGTACCTTTTCCTTCGTGTCTGCGCGCACCTCAATGTAGTTCGCTTCCTGATCGATCTGCACCTCGACCCGGTCGGTAGTGAGCAGTTCGCTGAGCAACAACACCAAGCCCTCCGCTTCGTTGTCGTACGCGTACATCTCGTCGTACCGTACGCGGTCGAGCAGCTGCATGTACTGGTCAAATATCGGTAGAAACATATCGAATGACAGCGACGTCATGAGCTGCTGCTGGTAGCTGATCGACACGTGGTACAGCTCGCGATCCTCCGCCGCCGATGTGTGCGTTACGAGCAGTTTGGTTCCAACGCCTTTCAGCTTCTTGTTAAGCGACACCAGGTGGTAATTGCGCATGAGACGCATCGCACCGGCGAGGATGCTTTCCGAGTACTCGCGGTACACGTTCTGCAGTGGTTCGGTCGTGCGCCCGTAAATAATAGCGCTGTGCATGAGGATCGTAAGTTTGTACATCTGCAGCTCCTGCAGTGTGGTTGGATCTGTGGCGTAGTTTAGCTGCTTACCGGCGCTGCTCGTATCGGTAACGTTGTACTTCCGGTACAGCTCCTCGATCGTGCTCGGTATGCGGGGAGTGGTGCGACGCGATACCTCCGTGCGTCTTTGTGCCCGTGGCGCTACATGCCCCGTACCGCCATCATTTCCCCGCACCAGGTTGGAACAGAGCTGCCGGATCATGTGCACCAGCTGCACGAAATGAATGCGTGAGGCCACTATGTACTCGTCCATATCCGTGAACCGTTCGCGCAGCTTCCGCCCGAAGCCCGGTCCAAAGCGTTCCGCTATGAGCGGATTCTGCTTCGCCTCTTCCAGACAGGTGCGTATCGTGTCCGCTACACCGGGTACTTTTTTCACCATGTACAGTACGCGCCGTTGGCAGGCACGGGAAGTTTTGCACGCGGAACGCACATTCGCCCAGTGCAACACGTCCCGGAAGATGGACGAATTGATCGGGCAGCTAATGCTGAGGGTAGTATACATGTACAGCTGCGCAACGCGGCACAGCACCAGCACCTGATCCTCGGCCCGTGACCACTTAACACGCAGGTTGCTCATCGAACGCAGTGCTGCTCGGTCCACCTCGTCATAACACTCGCGCCGTATGTTTGCGCTGCGGTGCGTTTGTTTGCGCGGCTTAATGATACGTTTGCGGATCGGATTTTTGCGGATCAACTTCCGATTGACCGTTAAAATGACACCCGGTGTCATCGTTGGTTCCGCGCCGGCACTACCACTGCCTTCGGTTTGACCTTCCGCTTGTTTTTTCTTCATCTTCACCGATCGACGAACGATCTTCAGCCGGTGTTTGTCGAGCCGATGCCGATAGTGCGAGGTGTTGATCATCTTCTGCCAGTTCGTTTTCAGATGCATAAACATGGCTGTATCGAAACCGGCCGCACCCTTCGCATCACCGTGCGGCAATCGCCCGGACAGGTCGTTTAGCCGGGCCGTTTCTTCCGTCTGTACCCGGAGCGCATCCACCATGGCGGGTTTCGTATTCAGATGCTGCACAAACATGACCCGGCCGATGGCTGTGTTGCGGGAATTTAGCCGCGTTGAGATCGCTATATCGTACAGCTTCTCCCAGTACTCCTGCACGTCGTCCATCGTCTCGAGGCGAAATTGTATCATCGGATACTTGCGTGCTTCGATTTCGTGATATCCGTCCTTCGATGCGGTCGTGTTCAGTAGGGAAGCATGCTGGTTGAGGTAAACATACGTTTGGTCGCGTGTTTTGCGCAACTGCGGTCCCATCTGCAGCAGTCCCGCGTAACAGAGCAGCTTCGTAATGTCCAGAATGGCGTATATGTAGCGACGTTTCTGCAGCAGCTGCATCCGCGCCCAATCGGGCAAATCCTTCAGCAGCGTATACTTCCGGATCGGATGGTTCAGATAGTAATCGAGGGCCGGCGTATAGAACGAGTAGGAACAGATCGAACAGAACACAAACATCGGCATGCGGACGACCACATCGGTTAGCAGCACCCAACCGAACCCGTACCCGTCGTACAGATTCAGCGGCGGTACGAACATTCTCCAATCGTTCGTATCGCTGTATATTGGCGATAGTTCGCTCGCATCCATTCCGGACAGATTGATCGTTTCCAGATCGTTGACGTCGATCTCGCGGGCATCCCTTGGCTGCACGTGTGCCGTATAGAACAGGTACTCGTGGTAGAGCTTCATGCGCGGACACTTTGGCAAACAACCCGGGTATCCGCGAAGTTCCTCCGATTCACGCACCGTCGCTTCCTGACTGGTGGCAGACGATTGCTGCAGCACAATTCTCGATTTGGCCATGGCCAGCTTCGATAGCAGCCCGGGATGATCTTTCGTTATCTTGGGATCACACACATACACGAGCCGGAATTCGCGATCATCGCGCTTCAGCGTTACGTTTGCGATCTGCACCAGCTTATCCGCCGCAAGTCGCCCGATCAGACGCATTAACGATTTGTTACAGGCCGTGTACTGGTTGCCCACCGTTAGCTCGGCCAGCTTCAAGCTTTTCAATATAGAGCGCGGTTCGATGGCTTCCTCCTGTTTGACGAGCTCCATGATGAAGTTGCACCGTCGCAACATCAGCTCGCTGATCGATTTCTTCGATGGCTTGGTGGAAATGGTTTTGGTGCTTTTTTTCAACAATATTTGATCGGACAGATCCACCTTGGTGAAGAAGTTATCGTGCAGTGTGCTATCGAACGCGGACGCATTCAGCATCGGCGAAGCGCAATCCCTAATCAGCAGAGTACTGTCACCGTAAAAGTTCATATCGGCGCTGGTGGGCTCGATAGTAGTGTGGTGTTCGTGTTCCTCTTCCGGTTCGCTTTTGACGACGGTCATCTGCTGCTTCTGGCTTTCCATCGAATGTATCTGGTTTGATACGTACTGGGACATCTCTTTCTCATATAAGGCCGACCGTTGCGAGGTGCCTGGTATGAAAAATCTGCAAACGAAACGTCAAGGTAAACGAATAATTCGCTACAACCTACCGGATTTATTACTACACACTTACTTGGAGGTTCGCTGTCTGCCCTCGTCCACCGTCATACTTTCGATGCATTTGAGCTTTGTCAGATTCTTCACAACAGCGCGCGCATTTAACTTATCCAATCCCATCTCCTGGGCCATTTCCGATTGCGAGATTCCTTTGCCACCATGGTTTACGATCGTGTTATACGCTAGCTGGAGCAGTGGCACATCCGCGTAAAGTGCTTTACTATCGGCGCTCGCTAGAAAACCTTCCTTCGCTTCGGCTCCACCTTCCTCGGCCGCTTCACGGCTCCACAGATCGTACACGTCTGCGGTGGGATCGACCAATCGCATCACGCGTATCATCTTCTCTTCGCCCCGCTTTGTCATGTACGAGCTTTGCGGTGCATCTGGGTACAGTGTACGAAATGGCACCGATTCGTCCGTTTTGATGTAGCGCTGAAATTCGGGCGAACGGAACAGTTTTCCGGCGTCCGATTTATTCAGCACCATCAGCTTGATCTCTTCGTAATCCGCCATAAAATGGTCCCGTTTCTTTAGCTCGCCAACCACACGTTCCACCACAAGTAACTGTTTGGTTTTCATCTCTGCGTAGTACCGCGGCAAATGGAATACCATCCCCTGTATGCTAACGTCATCGATCCGTATCGAGAGGTTCTGGCGCGTGATCAGTTTGGCGTTGCTGAGCACCTTTCGGTGGTAAAACAGCGAGCTGGAATCGCCGGATATCTCCACCAGCGAATACTTGCCGTGTGATGTTTCCCCATTGAACCGGGACCGACCGATCCATTCGAGGATGCAGTACTGCATGGCGGTCAGTTCGGCCGTACAGTTCGGGATGATTAGAAACGATTCGCGCATACGCTGTGATGCAACGATTACCAATTTGCGACCGTATCTGTAATGCGCGGAGAAGTATACGAAACCATATAGTTTAACGTATAATGCAACGGAAAAATGTGCTCTACCTCAATTCTGCCTCCACACAGCTGATTGTGCACAATTCGTCTCGTGGAATCGCTGTCCGTGTGTCATACTCTTCGCACGATCCTCGGATACCGTTCGCTTCCACCAACCGGTACGTAAACCGATGGCCCGGATATTCACTTGGCTGTACGGCGATTCCATTTTCCGGATCGAGATTACCGAGCCGGTTAAAGTGTGCGAATGGTTTCCTTTCGTTTAGCAGCAGATAGAACTCAAACTCAGAATTACGCATCACCAACGTCCAGATCGTGCCCATCAGCTTCGGGGGTAGTGGCATCGGCAACTTCAATCGTAACGCTAGATGGTTCCATAGTGCTGTTGGGAGTTGAAAAAAAACAAGCGACATGACACCTTCTTCTCGTGACTAGTAATATGGTACCGTACTTACAGTCCAAAGTACTGCCTTCAAGACCTTCCAAACTTATCTCTTCATTGATTTGTGATATTAATGATGCGTTTGGTAGCATTTTACTAGTCTATTCAACGTAATACTAGCGAAATTGTAATAACAATGTACACCGACCAAGCTGCACCATCGGAAAACTTGTTTGTTTACATGGCGTTCTGTCACAATGACAGTTAACTGTCACCGCACATAGGGCGGCCGTCATCGAAATTGTGGATCTTTTCCGAAATGGAATTGTACTTAAAAATTCGAACTGGAAAATACCGACAATAATTCAAATTTTCAGATAGATTGAAAAAAAAAAACATCAAAATCACGTAAAATTGTCCGACAAGGCCGATGATCGGCGGGGACGAACAATTATTTTGACTTGCTGATACTTTCAAATTTTTAGTACCTCGACGGTAACAGGCGCGCACAGCACGTGGCGCGAGGATGGTTAACACGTGTTTCCAAATTGTTTGAATTTCAGTTCTTCATTCTTCCTCTTTGGCGTAACAACCTATTCGGCCATGCCTGCCATTTCTGGCTTACTAGACTTATTTTTACCACGTAGTAGGATAGTCAGTCCTCACTACGGGGAAACGGTTCAAGCCACCGGCCGCCCAAATCTTCATTACAACTATTATAACTATTATTCGTATTTCACAAAAACGAAAGTTTCTTTCGGGAATTGAAAAAGCAACACACAGATGGAATTGGATTTGTCTGAAAAAGAAAGCGTTTATTATCATCAATGACCATTCCTGCAACGGGAAAAAATTGTTATTATATTGAGGAGAAACTTTATGGAAATATGGAAAATGGGAGATATGAAGAGCACTATATCCTCTGACCATTGCCGAACGAACGTTTCCTGTTTACTTTACTTACTGATTGATCGCTATAACTAGAGATGAGTAGTTAAAGCAATCAACAAGGTGCGTTTCAGTTCGGCTGTACCCCTGCGCGTAGAATTGAGACATCCCTGTTTGTTCCTACAGCCAAGTTGGGCACTGAAAACACTTGATATAGGTTAAATTATTAAACCATCATTCATACACCATACCAAGTGGCATCGAGACTAAACATTGAGGCAGGATTATCTTTTAGTAGATATGGGACAAAACATTGCCAACCAAAGGCTCTCCCGCAGTCCAGATGGGGAGATTTTACAAATTGGAGTAACATGCTCCACAATACAAAAACAAAAACAATTACAGCTCGTACAGGGCTATATTGTATTACAGCCAAACAAAAATTACAATCTGCTCTGTGTTGTGTTTTACATTTTTTTCTTTATTTTTTGAAAATTTTCCATTTTTTTACTGTATTCCGAGAAATACGTTTTACACTTATTGTTTGCGACGATATACCTACAGTCTAAATCGCATGATCGGTTCGTTTATACGATCGCACTGAGTTGCAATTTATGAAATATGCTCACACTAAATAGTAGATTATAATTATACAATACAGTTGTAAGAGTTGAGAAGGAGTGAATAGTAGTAGTTTGTTGATGTTTGTTTTCCGGTTTCCGTTTCCGTACGCAACATGACGACGGTTTTTACACAACATTGAGTTTTATGTTTTCATCCACTGGTTATAGGGGCTTCTTCGTGCAGCACAGCTTCTCGGTTTCAAGGACCAAAAACCATCGTACACAGACGAACGGATAGGGTAGTTGTATCATCATCATCATCATACCATCATAACGGTCAAAGGGGGGCCAATGTAATCTCCGGTCATATGCCCAGTTGGTTTGGGTGCTTGAAAAATGTTTGTTTGCTTCCTAACTTTGGAACAAAATGAAACAGTGTTCTGCTACACATGCTCTATCTATTTCACATGTTCATGCATTGAACATATCAACATTACTGTGCTGGTTTTTTATGCTGTCTAACACCGTTCCGACTTCTAATCGTCGACTCAGCAAAAAAAACTGAAACAAAGTTCTATATTACTTTTCACCTGTTTTAAACGCTCTCCTTTTGCCATTGTGTTGTGTGCTTCCTAATATAAAGAGTAATAGTTGCACGAGCTGTTTCATCTATATATCCAATACACATTCAATGCATGCGGCGCGGAACCATTGCGTGCACACACACCACCCACACACATAAATCCGTTCGTTTTCAGTGCATTTTTCGCACGCTACGTCATGTTGTAGTGTTCACCATCATCAAAGTGTATATTGAAACAAAAATGTGATACCATTTGTTCGCGATCGTGCGCGCATTCGTTAACTTGTTATGTTTCCCGCGCATAATGGCTTCCTTGCCGCCTGCTGGCAAACGAAAGGCATCACACCGCTACTCATGGATGCGCCTCCGACTGCTGACCTACGTTTAAGTATTCCATTTAGTTATATAATCCCCACAAACCTGTGGCTTATCCTAGACTCATGCTATGTTTATCATGTTCATTCCAGCTGTAAGCAGTTAATCATGCATTATTGGTTTTGCATAAAGATTTTTTGTTTTTTGTTTTTGTATTACACGGCTTGGGGTCGTATTAGACTAATTTTACCACGTAGCAGAATAGTCATTCACTGCTACGGGGGAGCGATCCGGATCGGATTTTGGCTCCGGTCTGTCGTATGAGAGAGCAGTGCCGATACCACTACCCCCAACGGGCCGCCCCAATTAGGGACACTTCCCGCCGCACAGATGTGTGGAAGCAAAATTTAAGGGAACTCGAGCGCGATTTCAAAATTCTATACTGAGTGTTTTCCAAGTGTCTGACAACCCATTGATAAGTGCATTTTACGCAACTTTTCCGGAGTGTTAAACCTTTAAAAAATATCTCAAGCCCCAACCAGTGCGTCGGCTGCTACAGGAAGTGCGGATGCTAGCGGACCGCCAATCCGGAGTCATAACACCGACTCTTCTAGCATCAGTTCAAAGGGTTCCTATAGGAGGGGGACAGCGAGTGACGACCGGTATCCATAAGCCAGATGGGAATGCCAAATTGGCACCGTCACTTCTGGTGTTGAAAGCGACATTCGATCGGCCGATCCGGGATGCGAGGCCAGCGGAAGCACAGAGCTTCGGTGCTCCGGGAGCCCTTTATAGAATGGGTGATAAAACACGACCTATGGTCACCCAATTTTTGGCAGACCCCCTCTATTTGATGGGGTATACGTACACCCTAAACCAATTGTCCATGGTGAGTGGAGATGCATCCATCGAAATGGGCCTGATGAAGATGATGGAATTGATAACAGGTGAGTTTGTGTCTCACAAAGAGGCGATGCCGCGTTGAAGTACCCTACGATGATGATAGCGTACAAATGGAATGGCCTGTCCCACCCCGGAAGGGTTCCTCTCTCGCGCCCTTAGTTATATTGGAGAGACAGCACAGGTCATGGCACCGCACATATCTGCAGTTGATAAAGTTGGTGGTGTAGCTGCAGGGGCCACCAGTGCGTTGGCAGATCTGGTAAGCATGAACATGCTTTCGCATAAAGATATGTTCAATAAAAAAAAACCTTCATCATTCTTTCATTGTTCTCATGCATGAGCCGAGGCTCGCGCTTACGACGTTTAGTCACCTCTCGTCAAAATGTAGATCCATACACAATCGGTGCGTGCCCGTCTGTTGTGGCTACGAACGTTTATTGAACAAAAGCAACTTTCCTAACTCGGTCGATTCAAGATTATACTAGGTGCATCGCAAAGTTCCCACTGCGTGTTTGATTTGCTGTTTGGAAATGATCACCATACGTCGGATGGGCCGGTCAAATAGTAAAAAAAGGTTATGTAAGCCTCGAAACAAAGTTCGAACCTAAATAAAACAAAGAAATAATTGATGGATTGAATTCCACCATGGACAAACAAAATTTATACCCAATTTGCGAGAACAATAAATAAACACACACAAATAAAAAATAGCAAGAGCTTATTTGCACACTTTACAAATAATATTTAAAAAAAACAGTCATCTAAAACATACACACAAAACAATTTATTTGTGTTGTTCCAACTTTATGTTAAAAAAAACGTACCGTGTGGGAAATTTAAATCAATGTTGGATTGTATGGTACAATTTTTCTGTTATACGACGTAACGACCTACTGGGTGTCATATATCCGAGCCACCTTTTGGCTCACTAGATTTATTTTTTTACCACGTAGCACTATAATCAATCCTTGGACCGAGGCGAGGCGCACGGCAAAGAGAATTAAAAGACAGAAAAAAAACAATCCAATTTCTAAAAACATAATTGAAGCGGGTTGATCGCAAAAGGTTTGATTCGCAAATAAGGCGCGGATATACCTTAATACTTTTTCGCGCACAATCTGTTACACAAAACTAGAACAAGAAATATATATGTAGAATTAAAAAGCAGTCCAACCAATATCAAAAATCGACCGTATTGTTTTTGATTAGGAATCGGTTCTTTTTGTTTCAAAATACCACCAGATGTGTGGTAAGGGTTCTACTATGCGTGTATGTAAATCACGATCCGGTACAAGATCTGCTTCGTATAAATGATACTCTAAAACTACACATAGTGATAGTGATTGAATAATTTCGCAGCCAGCCATTGAACGTGGACATATCGTTGTCTTCGTCCGAAAAATGGCGTAGGTCACGCACAACCGTGCCACGTGTAACGCTGCCGCAAGGGTAAAATACGATGTCAAGACATTTAGTAGAAGATGCATGTGTCAAAAATGGTGGTCAACATTGGTACCACGTGTCGTGTTCAGTTGTCCAAAGAGCAGAATGCTAGGTACGATGATTCTAGTCAAAAGGGTAAACGGTGTAAGTGAATTATGGGGGTTTGTGAGTCTGTGTGTGAGGTTCTGGTGTCGTGTGTTTTACCGCTACCTTTCATGGGAGAGAGTTTAGAAACGTCGGTTCTGGTTGCCACCGCCTTGGCGATTGTTCTGTCCCATGCGATTCGTTTGTTGGGAGCCACCGTTGAAGCGTTTACCGCCAAAGTTGCCACCCATGTTTAGACGATAGCCACCACTACCCATTGCGCCACCGCCACCACCCACATTTTGGCCAAAGTTGCGATTAACGCCGCCACCGCCCATGTTGTTCCGATTGCCACCACCCATGTTACCGCCGGCGTTGTTCGAACTGCCGCCAAAATTGCCATTGTTGGAATTGTTGAAACTGTTGCGCTGATTTCCACCCCCGAACCCGTTCGTTAGGTTCAGGTTTGGTAGCGGTGGGTCACCACTGTTGAATGGGTTGCTGTTGCCACTGATGGCGAGACCCTCGCCGAGATTTTTGCCCGAGATGAACGCCAACCGGAGCAGATCCTGGATGACCTGCGGGTTACTGAAATCGCCACCATTGTTGGGATTGAACTGATTGCGTGGTCCCTGCATGCCAAAGTCTGCAAAACATACACGGAACGAAGGATAAAATGAGCATTACAGAGTTACAGAGGAGGTTCGGGGTTGGTCGGGTACTTACTAGCTGGACCGCTGAACCGGCTACGTTTCAAAGGTGGCGGACCACTAGAACGATCCGACGACACATTCTCCAGTACGGCCGGATTCTTGTCGATGATTTCCTGCATGGCGAGCGAGATCTTTTCGTCGTTTTCTTTGAAAATCTTCTTGTTGATTTTGCCCGTCACCGGTTCCACGTTGCAGCGCACGGGCCGCTGTCTCTCGTCCAGCTTCAACACTTTCTCCGCAATTTCCTTGTCGCGGAACTCAATGTACGCGGTGGTGCGATCCTTCTTCACAACGCACTCGATGAAGCCAAACTTGCGGAACTTCTCGAACAGCTTCTCCTCCGTGACGGCCAGATTGAGCCGCACCACCTTAATCGATTTATCCGTATCGAAGTACGTGTCCTTGCGGCCCGGGAACACGTGCAAGCACTTGCTCTGGAAGTGCTTTCCGTTGAATGCCTTGATCGCCTCGTTTGCCTGCTCGCGGCGTGCGAAGTAAATGAGCGCGGCCATCACCATGGAGGTTTGGCTCTGCTTGTACGAAGGAATGTTCGGCGAGAAGATAAACTTAATGTGTCCACCGTAGCTGGAGAAATACTGCTTGATTTCGCGCTTGTCCGCCTTGTACGGCAGGTTCGCAACGTAGATTGGCCAAAGTTTCGCTAGGGGCTGTGGCGGCGGACGTTGCTTCTGCTCTTCACCCTCCTCGCTGGAGATGCCCTTCTTCATTGCCGGCAGCTTAATGTCCAACACTGGGGAAACGGATCGAATGGCAAGGGTATAAGGTGGTGGTTAGGTTTGCACCGCAAGCCTTTGTGACGGTTCACTTACCCAGCGGACCATCGTAACGCTTGACAGCGATGGTTTTGTCCTCGGTTGCGCCTTCCTCGTCCTTCTTCGGTACCGGCATGGTGGTACACTCGAGCGCCCGATCGATCGAGCCGGCATCCTTGAAGCACACCATACCGTGCTCATCGCCAAACTTGCGCCGATTGACAAATTCGATCTCACCATACTGCTCAAAGTGTGCGTGCAGCATCTCCTCCGTGATCGATTTGTCCAAATTTTCCACGTACACGCTCGTCGTAAAATTGGGGATCATCGTGGCAATAACGTGATGCGCATGGACGCGCTTACCCTCGAATAGCTGCTGGTTCAACTTATCAGCAGCCGCTTTGGCCTCTTCGGCCGTCTCGTAGAAAACTTGCGCGGCCGGCCCAAAGTTACCGGTCGTGACGCGCACCTCGGTCACGGTGCCGGAGCTTTCGACCGCCTTTTTCAGCTCGTCCTGGGAGCTGATCCAGCTCTCGGGAATGTTGTAAATCTGGACGCGGTTCAAATTGCGGAAGAACAGCTTGGCAGCCCGCAACACATCAATGTGCTGGTTCTGATCGTGCCCGTTACAATCGTACACGGTAATGCCCGCTTCAGCGATCTTCTTCATTGCTTCCTCCTTGTCCTCCGGACTGGTGCAAGTCACGTAGGCAAGCGGATGGAACAAAACCACCGACTGGACCTTGGCCAGATCTTTAAACTTCTCATACACGTCCTCCTCCGTTACATCTACCAAAACAATACAATATTCACATCATCATCATCATCATCATCATCGTCACGTCAACGGAACAAGCACGAAAGCACGAAAATCATCAATGGATGGAATAGAGAGAGAAGAAAAAGAAAAAATAGAAACCAAAATAAGGCGACAACCGTTCATTTTGCATTTTGTCCGTCCGCTTCATGTGCTTGGTCAGCCTGCCCAACACCATAACGGGCACCCCACACCACCACCGCCATTCGGGGGTTGGACGGGTGGACCGAAACGGATGCGCGCGCGCTCGACAGGAGACGAATGGCACGCAGACGGGACAAATAATGCAACAACCAACAACTACGCATACCGCCAAGCGCGATATTTTATTTAGAAAGAGAGATTTTTTAATTTTTTTTACATCAAAAACGGAAAGCAACGGATTAAAAAAATGGTGTAGTAAAAACAACTTACTCTCATTGTCAACAACATGCACGAAGACATCCTTCTTCATGTGACAAATGACGATGAACTCAAGGTGCATACGCAGCCGACGTCCGCGGAAGACAGAGTTTTCTTTCTCCTTGAGAGCCTTCGTTGCCGTCTCCTTATCTTTGAAGAGCAACAGGGCTAAGGTGTACTGTTTGTAGTGGAAAATTTCCACACTTTCAACCGGATGGTCCGCAAAAAGCTCCCGCAGTTCCTCCTCGGTGATGTCGGCTGGCAGATTGCCAACATTCAATTTCTTTTTGTTGTCTGAAAACAGAACGCACAAACGGAGAGAGAGACCATACAGAAAAAGATGCAACGTTCGGACGGCAAACAAAACACGGTAACCCGCCTTCTGCTCTAAAACACCATATGAGTGTGTGATTCCCGAGTGTTCTCGGTTTCTCGATAAAGTTTGTCTAAGTCCCATATCCAGTTTGTTTCTTTTACTTTTTTTTTGGCAGTACCGGAATGGGCCGGAGGAGCGATACGTACGACTGAACGCCACTCTTTCTAATCTAAAAAGACTGCCAAACAAACTAACAGGGGGATGGTGGTTCCGTTGTTTGTGAAACCATTTTCGCAGTGAACGCGCGGATCGACGCGGGGTAGAACCCGCTACGCTTCTGGCCAAGCGCGCAAAAACATTGTTTCCTTCTATTCGACAGGAGGCTACTAATAACGACGACGACAACGGCGACGGGGTGGCGACTTATGTATCGTTTTCGTGCTGGAACTTTGCTCAACGCATGCTTTGTCGCTGCTGCTGGCGGTTTGTGACTCTGAAATGAACAATTTTAGTTTGGAAATCCATACAGTGAAGGATGATGGAAAGGATAATGAGATGGGATCGGTGAGCTGAGCAAACATAGTAGTCGTAGAAAGGTTTGGCCGAACGAATCGGTGGGGGCTCGGCAGCATGCTAGGCGGCCGCCATTGCGAGAACAGCAACATAAGCATCTTTTTGATAGCGTTTTTCTCCGGCTCTGCTGCTGCTGCTGCCGCCGCTGCATTTACACTATGTTTCACGCACACAGCCACGCTCGAAAACACACTGCCGCCGGTACGGGTGAGCGGGAGGTTATGCGCGCGTTTCAGTGCGTGTATGCCAGTGAGATGATGTGAGAAGAAACATTCTCATTTTTTTCACTGCCGCCGCCATTGTTCACCCAATCGAATCCGACCGAAATCGTAGACCTTGGCCGCAGAGATGCAAAACCGGATATGAACGCTACTATGGGGAGTTTTTCGGGGTATGGCATGCTATTGGGGATGATCAAATGGGGGAAAACTGTATAACAAGATCGAAAAATCGCCTTGAAAAGGGAACAGAATCCAGCCTGCGCCCCAGCGGATGAAATATTTGGCGATGGCGTCGCCATTTTAAGTAAACGCAGCGTCCTTTTTTCCAGGGTCACACACAGGCAGCCGGGATTGACCAGCGTAAATGAAAGTTTTTTTTCCGGCACCTTCCGGATACCGGGTCGTTTCCCATCACGCGACGTTTGGAGTCCAGCCCCAAAAGGGGGGGGCTACCATCGCTCCACACACCAATTCACGCTTACTCACCAGCCTTCATTCTGGATGGATTATCAGCCATGATTTTTCACTTCCAGTACGCGGTTCGTGAACAAATGGAGGAAATTTTATAGCCCGTAATGACCGCTAATTATCGTGCACTGTTTTCGTCACTTCCACAAAGCACAAGGCTTCACTTAAACACAAAATCTCGTTTCAAATAGGCGAACGTCGGAAAAAGCTTCTGCGTACGCTACGTGTGCGGAGTCAGCGATCCCGGCTTGGCTCTCTTGTGCTGCGACTGAAAAAAAACTCTGATCTGCGACTGGCTTTCGCCGAAGTCGCCCATTTTATTCGATCCGTACGGAGCACGGCTCTACCCATCACAGGTACCTTCGCCTATTTTCGCTTTGACGTCACGATAAATGAAAGAGAAGATGCTAAAAGCGTGTGAAAGAACAAGCAGTCATACGACAAAAAAGACACCCGAACAAATGGGTGCAGTTCTGGTAATGACAGCAGGCATTGAAACCAGGCTGGATCACGATGTTGTCGTTAAAATATTATCAGCAAAAGTAAAATTTCTACCAGGTAATACATGAAAGAGGTTGAACATAATTTACGATACACTCATTTACAGCTACATTTTTTTGCATTGCTCTGGGTAGTGTAATCGAAATAATTTACGGGTACAATTACAAAATTCGGCATTATGATGAAGTGGTACCCTACTGTCATGTTTCAGAAATCGTTCGTTATGGGCGGACCTGTCGTCGATAGAGTTTTCTGGTAAAAGCTGGTTGAAGTCGCCATTTTCTTCATTCGTCTTTGTGCATCCAATTGCTGTGGTTTGGCGTTCCGTTCGCAGTGTGTGAATAAGTGCTACATTTTAATCCGGAAGCTAGTGGTTTTTTATTGTGACTACTGATACTTCTAAGTTTTAAATTTGTGAACTAAAATGACTGACGCCGAGAAAAATGCACCAGTAGCTACCGCCGAAGCTCCAGGTAAGCGATCGTGACGATGGTATTTTTCCGTGCGAAAAAAAAGATTGAGAAGATTACCAAATCCACACCATCGTTTCCATATTCCACATTTTTTCTAGAACCGACGAATGCTGAAAACGATGGAACAGAAGGCGACGTGCAAAAGGACAACGGTAAGTGAAAATATAAAATTTCCGTCTCGATAAAATGCCCCGAATGCTCGAAATGAAAAATTAACAATGGCGGCCCCTTGGCCTTGTGTTTGGTGTAGCGCTAGCGCTACGCATCGCGCTGGTGTGAAAAGTAGGCAATGAATGTGATTTCAAGATGGCGGACAAAATGACGCCAGTCGTTTCTTTCCGAGTGATGTTGAATGATTCAATAAGCAAAAAAATACCAGTATTTTTACTATTGGCGTGAAACGCTGTTTTTGAGAATAGTGAAACATATTTTATGATGATGTTTGTTGAAAAGTAGCTGTAAAATAATGCTTCTTGATGAGTGATGAAATTATTTAAGAGACGCGGGTCGATCGTTTTTTCGTGATTAAAAAAGTGATGGAATTGTAGGAGACTGGGAACATCCGAGTTCACCCGGAACGGTTGACCTTTTGCGGTTTGGAGAAGGAAATGTATTCAAACCAATCTGAATTGCTTTATAGTTTATGTTTAGCTTTAGGTTTATAATTGCAAGCAATACTGCCGGCGTCCTGGCCGCCATGAATAAAAAAGAGTCTGTGAAAGTTAGTAGGTCATAAACCTCTCTGTTCCATGAAGCTTGTTAAATTATGTACGTGAAATGCAACAACAGTCCATTGATGTCCTTCGATGGTTTCGATCGTTTTCTCTATGTTTCTAGAACATCAACGTACTATCAATGTAGGCAATTTGCCTAAGGATGTTACGGAGCAGCAGCTGCGTGACCACTTCTCCGGTCATGAGGTGGAGCGTGTTGAGATTTATCATTATCTGCGCAACACCCTGGCACTGCTAGTGTTCAAGGAGAAGGCTGCCGCTCAAAAAGCTTGCGACGAGAAAGATGGTTCTATGTTGAATGGTCGCCGGCTTCGTATTCATATTGAATACATTACCATTCGGTACACAAAGAAGGACGTGATTGTGGTTGTTGTTGACGATGATACGACCGAGGAGAAGCTGTACGACCGCGTCAAGGAGCACTGTGAGGTAACGCAGGTGTTCATTTTCCACCCGCTCGGGTACGTGCACCTGGGCAAGGATGTGGATAAGGTGGCCATTTTGGAAAAACTGAATACGTCCGGACTGAAGGCGTATGATGTGAATGGTCGCGACCAAAACCAGCACGTTGACTTGTGGCGTGCGGCCAAGCTGTTCTTCCGCAATCGCAACCGAGTGCAGCTGTTGAACATACCCCAGAAGTGGGTAGAAAATACGGACGAGCTGAAGAAGGCATGTTCCGAGGCGGGCACCATTACCGAGGCGATCTCCAACAACGTAGGCCAGGGTTCGTCGAACTACTATGCTCGCATTTTCTTCGAAACGGAAGAACAGGCCGCTAAAGCAGCTGGATTGCTCAACGGAAAGGTGTTCGAGGGCAAACGCATCCATGCCTTGCATCTTTCGTCGGCCCTGCTGCCCGACTACAAGACGTCCGTGTATGTGGCACCGCTGGAACGCACCGTCACGGAAGAGGATGTGTACGAACAGTTCAAGCAGTACGGTGAGATCGATTTTGTCAATCGCCGCAATTGTGGGGAAAACGCCATCATCTGTTACAAGACGTCGGAGGCGGCAGAAAAAGCTCTTGCCTGTACCACCTTCCCAGCACCGACCGAGGCGAATAAGGAGGCTACGAAACCAGTTACTGTGAAGCGTTACGATGGTCCGCTGGTACTGCGTGTGGCAGGTGTGAAGCGCAAAACAACTGCGCAACGCACGACAGCCGATGGCAAAACACGCGAGCCTCGTTCGTTGGGCGGTTCCGAGCGGGAGAAGTCGCACAAGGATATCATACAGAAGCTGCAGGCGTTTTATCCGGTGTATGTGTCAAACATTCCCTTCAGCTGCCCCGCGCACGTCATCCGTGAGTTTTTTTCGTCTCACGGTGGTGAGGTGAAGTTTATCTTCTCTCCCCAACACTATTTGCCCTATCGGTTGAGCTCTCCGCAGCCGGTCAAAACAGCAATGGTGTATTATACACGCCGCAACGATATGCTGAACGCGATCAAGCAGCTCGACAAGAAGATGTTTAACAACCAGCACCTGCATGTGCTTCCCGGACGTGGGGACACCAACTTCAACCAGCAGAAAACGTTAAAGCTGTCGAAGATCGTTGAATGTAAGTAGCAAACGGAGCGTTAGGTGTGTGTGTGTGTGTGTTGTCTCAGTCCGGGCGGGATTTACAATGCAACCGGTGATAACACAACTGAAAGGCACTGTTGTCGACTGGCCAGTAGTAAGTATGCGTACATTAACCCGATGCATATTTTCTTTTCTTTCCTTCCATACAGCCCTTTCGGAGGATGCAATTTTCCGTAAGATGCGCCCACTAGGTAAAGTTGTACGTTTGACCAAAAAGAATCGCTCACTGGCATACGTCGAGTTTGCAGACAGTGCCGATGTTGAGAAGGTCTTGAAAATGAAGCAAGAGGAGCTGCCGATCAATTGTGTCTTTTCAAAGATCGCGAAAGACGTCAGCCGCCGGCTGTACAACGAGTCTGATCCTCGCATTTTGGGTGCGGTCGTACGCTTGTTGCGACGTAACCCGAGGATGCTGAACAAAACCACCGGGGCTGGTCCACTTATGAGCGGCAACAATGTCGTTGGCAGTCCCGGTGGATTCGGTGGTGGCAAACGGCCTCGCATGAATGGTCCTCCTGGTAAGCTTTTATTACAAACCATCGTTTATACTTTCTCACCTTTCCTGTGTACTTCCATGTAGAGATATTTGTTATCTACATTTACAATAAGCAAAGGTTTTTGTTTTTATTCGTTACGGCGTTATGTTTTCATCGTAAAATTTTATAATTTTGTGCTGTCTTTCTCTATCAAAACAGCAAGGAACACTTATTCTATATTGATCTCAACCTTCCTTGAATCTGTTTCTTCGTATAATATTTTATTTAATTTTGTAAATGTTTTCTTTTTTTTAAATTAAAGGGAAAAGACAGTAATAGAATAGTACTAATCATTTAGCATTTTTTAAATTAGAATAACCCCCTAGTAATGATTAGACACGGTAATACAGATAAATGCTACAAATGATCCATTCGACAAATGTTCTTTTTCTGATCAATGTTTTGGCCATGTATGAGATAGTGTATGCATTTGAGTTCATAAAAGTGAGTGTTTGCAGTAACAGGGAATTGGACGGTTCATTCAAACCTATACTAATTCCTAACTGCAAACGGTAGCCGTTTCGAAATATATGGCTACTCGCATTCTTACTTCCAAACTCGAAAACGCATGGTACCAAAGGCATATGATAGAATGGTATAATCGATTGGATGTTTGTAGTGCTACACATTCCATCTTAAGTACTACGCGTTTATCAAGCGACGTGCGGGCGTTTAACGGTTAACCGTTTCGTCGAAAGAATGCACACCGGGAGAATGTTTCTCATCCCCATCTCTCTCTCTCTCTTTTTCATTCAACAATTTCTTTTCCAGGTTTCGGCAATGTACCGCCCTTCAATCCCAATAACGGTGGCAATAATCTTAATAACAACCAAGCCATCCAGGACCTGCTGCGCCTGGCGTTCATGTCTGGCAAGAACGTCGGCGAAAGCCTAGCCGCCGGCGGTGTCAATGTTGGTGGCAATCAGGGCCCCAACCGCGGCGGCGGCGGTGGTGGTGGTTCTTTCAATAATGCCGACCCACCAATTTCCAACCAGGGCAGTAGCAACAATGCCTACGGTGGTGGTGATGGCGGCTTCGGCGCCGGTGGCGGTGGCGGCCGTAACATGAACAATCGTAATCAGAACATGAACTTCCGCGGTGGTAACCGCAACAATCAGAACAACAACGTCGGTGGCAATCGAGGCCTCGGCAACAACAGCAACAACAATGCTGGTAACAATAATTTCGGCAACCAGAACCAGAACAATAGTGGTGGCCCGCGTGGCGGAAGCGGTGGTGCGCTCGGTGGTGGTGGTGGCAACAACAACAGCGGTGGTGGTATGATGAACAACCGCAACAACATGAATAACATGAACAACCGCAACAATAGCAACAATATGAATATGAACAACAAACGTACCGGTGGCAACAATCTGCAGCAGCAGAATGCCCCCATCCAGTCTGCTGGTGGCGTTGTTGCTGCCGCTGGCAATTTGAACAAGGGCGCTGGTATGCGGGGCAACAATCAGGGTATGGGTGGAGGTGCTAGTGGCATGGGAGGAAGCGTTGGAGGTGGTATGGGAGGGGGAAGTATGAATCGCTCGAACAACATGGGCGGTGGCGGTGGCGGCGGTGGTATGGGAGGGGGCAACAATCGCAACACCCGCAATAGTAACTTTAATGATAACAGTTCATTCGGCGGTAGCGGTGCCGGAGGGAACAACAGCAATACGTTCGGCAGTAGTAGCAACAGTTTTGCGAACGACAACTTTGGCGGTGGTCGCAATAATGACAGCTATTCGAACGACAATTTTGGCGGTGGACGCAATGATAGCTACTCGAGCGACAATAACTTTGGCGGTGGCAATGTTGGCGGCGGAGGCCGTAACAACTTTGGCAACCGCAATAACGATAACTATGGTGGTGGCAACCGCAACGATAATTTCGGCGGTGGTAACTCCAATTTTGGCGGCAACTCGTTTGGCAACAACAGCCGCTTCAACAACAGCGACAATGATGGTCCCTTCAGTGGGAATAGTAGCGGCAATGTCGGTAGCGGAAACAATACCTTCGGATTGAATAACCGCGGCGGCAACAACTCGTCCAACAGTCGTTTCAGTGATGACAACATTGGTGGCGGCGGCGGTGGGGGATATGGTGGTGGTAACACCAACAATCGTGGCAATAATTTCAATGACAACAGCAGCAACTTTGGCGGCAACAACCGCGGCAGCGGTGGCAACCAAAAGCCCCAGGGTCTGTTCAACCTCGGTGGTGGTGGTGGTGGCTCCGGAGGTGGAAACCTTGGTGGAGGCGGTAATATGTCGTATAACAATTTTGGCGGAGGTAACTCGAACAACTCGGGTGGTAACAACTTCCGCAACAACGATAACAACAAGGGAAGCTGGATGAGCAATAACAGCAACAACAGTGGTCTTGGTGGGGGACGATCCAACAACAACCAGGACAATATTGGTCGTTTGGCGGGCAGCTTGTTTAGTCGCCGCTTCTAAACGGGCAGTTGGTTTTGATTTTCGAAAAACCAAGCTTAACGGGTCATCAATCCCATTGCAAAATTAAGGGGAGTATCCCTGGTGTGTGTTTTCGAACACCGCTCTAAGCTGCTGGGTCATTTTGCGCCAACTCTCGCAATTCTCTCGAGCATCCTTGACGAAGTATAATAGTTAATATTTCAGTGAGAGACGTTCCCTATTTTTATACATCCTTGGGTTAAGCCACCATCCTCTGTCGCAAATCCCCCAAACCATCTTGCACCCCACCTATGCTAGGAATCGCCAACATCCAGAAGCGGGATGTTGCCCAGTAGATTAGGGTTAAGCTAAGGTATCGATAGTTCGATATTGCTCATTGTGTATATCGGAAACGAAGATTCAAACATACTAAAATCATGTTTTACGTTTTTAACGCCCGCTTAGTTCATATTCTTTAGCGCGATATATAACTATCATGTTTTACCAGTTTATTAATTGTGAACGCAATTTATTTATTTTTAATTCGACGGTTCGCAGTTTTCACATCCATCCCGTACTCTTCCAATTTATTGTTTTGTATGGCAGGAAGAGCAGAACCTTGTCTGTTGTACTGTCAGACATGCAACCTTTAACCTTATTCGATTTATGTGTACATCGCAAAGGAGTGCAAAGATACTTAGAATTAATTGGTACAGATAAAACACGAACAGCGTGGAAATCTAGATGCATAAATTAGGATAACATGATTTGAAACAAAAGTACATTCTTAAGAAATGTATCCAAAATGTAACGTTACAAGAAATTTGAGCAAATAACCACCCGAATACAATAGAATCACGATTGAGAGTAGCGTTTGGTTGAAGCTAGTGCGATGAGTGCAATGTATGGTGTGCGGTGTATTTGATATTCAGTTATCTAACAGATCGTGAAATGTAAAGAATATTTGCCATTTTTGCATCGCATAAAACATGACTGCAATTGCATGAAATGTTGATTTTTCGCTTCTTTCATCGTGATCGTTAATAGATCAGTGAATTGGAGCGACTTATTTGTACATTCTCGAAAATAAAGATCTACTATCTTCAGTGGAAAGGCGCAAAATATATGCCTTTTAATAGCATGATGTAATGATTGATATAAGCCACCAAAAACCAGTCGAACAGCGCAGCATGAACGATAAAATATCGAGACTGAATCAATCCTCCGTATCATACCGGAACTAGCCGGCGGATAAGTAAATACAGCCACAGATAATGAAAGGCCAAAACCGATCACGGTTGCAAACCCAAAAGTAAGAAGATATTAAGCATCCAACAAGAACAAACTTGTGATTTCTTCACATGAAATATATTCTCATAATATCCCAACGCAATTACACATAGACATTACGGCTGCAACTGCTGTATTACTGTGCATTAGGCCCCTTTTCATGGTTAATCCTATGCATTACCTTGATTAATAAGGAGTAAAATGCGGTATAGGACTGTTGCAAGGGAATGGCATAAAAATCAAGAGCATGATTTAAGTTCTGTAGAGAATTGTTAACAAGCACATCCACACCAACATTAAACAGGCTAATGTGAACCGCACATCGTCAAACTCTTGTAACCACTACTAGTATTCCAAGAGGAGAATCACCTAACGTTACGTCAAAGAACGGGCTGCAGAGCACCTTGTATAGGCTTGTAAGTTTCGGGCCAAAATCTATCGCTATTAAAAGACGTGTGTCGCGCATTGGGTAAAAAAGGACGCGCGCATTCGATCTTATTCGATTTGAAATTGATAACCATGTACAACTAACAGTCAGTCAGTCAGGCAGTCCATCCATGTGTGTATGACGACTATCGGCTGTCTCAGGCACACACGTTCTTGTTTTCTGAGAGAAGAGCAGCACCAACATTTGCCAATTCATTTTGGGGTGTGCAACGACACGAAACATGTCGTGCCGCGGAATGATTGGAGAGCATGAAAGTATTTGTAATTATAAAGTATATGCTACTGAATCTGACGCACTTCGTAAGAATTCCTTGCAAGGAAACACAGAAGCTAAACTACTATAGTACTAGAAACAAAGAAAACCCGTAAACTAATTAATTCAATATAAAACTAAATAAAATTGGTAACGAAACCAATAAGTATAAGTAATTGGTTCAGCCGTTGTCTGATTGTTATTGTTATAGACAAACATCGTACTATTGGAGCTAGTTGGGGGAATTGTATAATTTCTATTTTTCCCTTTTTACAGTGAAACAATCACACGTAAGCAATGTTCTGCATGCGAACAGACCCGTACGCACAAGTATGCTGGTCTTTGTGCAAAGAACAAACCAGTCAAACACGACGAAGTAGGTCGTTAAGACTCTTCACACGACAGGGGAATACTCGATGTCCAAGAGCCATCAAAAACCATGTACCAGAACGAAATATGGAATACCAAACAACAACTACCAGTGTTCGGCTCGATTATTGAGTCTTAGCGTATGCGATCGCAACGCTTGTATTAACAAAGATCCAGTAAAGTCATTACTGCAGCGATCACCTGAACATGACTGTAATTCTGTAAGGTCTCTCCCCCCCCCCCAAAAGGTACTTCTTTCCCTCCACAGCTCCATTACATGGAAGTTGGTATAGTAAGATACATGCCATACGCATTATACACGTACCGTGGCGAGCTTTTACACACGATGCTTGATCAAACAACGCAGATATGATCATAGTCTTCCTGTGGACGTGCGCACTAACGGGATTACTTAATTCAACTTCCATCAAGAGGACTTGCAAAGGAGAACCTATTGTTCTTGACTCCTCTCACAGCTATGTAAGTACACATTTAAAAATACTTATTCCACCGGTTTGTGCCGTGTGTGGTTTTCAGAATTCTAAAACAAAACTCACCAATCGAACGACGACTGATCACTCTCCAAATACACACAAACAGACACACACACTCAAACGATCGTCTCTAGAATGTTTTATCCAGAGCGATTCCGCTGAAAGTTTCCTGTTTTTCCACCCAGGACGAAGGAGCAATAGTCCTATATTCTCGTAAGAACTATCTTCCCTTATTTTTTAATACCGACCGCCCCACCACAAAACGTAGCCAAAGTGTTCTTTCTTCTACCGTGCACTATTTTAATCCTACCATAGCAAACTAGTTCTTTCGATGGACTTAACAAAACACTCCACGAACGTTGGTGTATACTGCATTTGCGGCATGATTTTTAAGCAACAGTGCCAATGTATATTAATTCCTTATTGCAATACAGTCAAATCCCGCTTTTATTTGTTTACATGCTCATGCTCCAAATCTCTATCATCTGAGCCTAAACCATTTATTGTTCGAACGTCTGATTCTGCTGAGATTAAATTGAATCGATGTTTCCTCGGTCAATACTGGAGGTTATATTATTGCGCCATATGCACGAGGTCCACTCCATCTTTAGCTCATATGTAATAGTGCGAAAACTCCTTAATGTGAAACTATCTCCTGATTTACAAACTTGCTTCTATTTATTACTTTCCATTTATTTATTTTTTCTTTTCTAAATCTTATATGACGCTTTATTTATCTTTCACCAGAACAGTACTCTACTATTAATGTGCTTTGATCTTTCTTTTAGTGTTAGAGAAGCGTTGGGGATTCTATTTATTAAATGTGGTAATATATACTAAAACACACAAAACCAGGTAAACGTGTCATCTCAGACACACGAAACATGAGTCTCCATTTTGGATCATTGGATGCAGCAGCGGATGCGATCAGGCGTGGTAAATATGCACAAAAGGGATAATGTTTTGATAACTTTAACCACTAACATAACAATATTATTAACTATATACTATATTTGACCTATAATTTCGCTATGCTCAAATGAAAACGAAAGATTCCACGGTGTTTCGATTAATGTTCATCGAACCCGCCAGTGTACAGTAGCAGTCTCATGCTTGTGATGTATCATTCCATATCACTTTTACGACAGCCAAAGTAAATGGCCATTCCTTTCAGAGTCATTTAACGCAGTGGAAAACAGAGAGTGATGTACGATACCGGATAAATTGGTGCGCAGTGTGAACAATTGGATATGAAACAGACACCCGAGGCCCATTTGTTGTATCCGACACAGATGGGCTGGGAATGTTGAATAAAATTATCAAACTGACGTGTCTGAGTTCCCCGAAGAAACCAATATGCAACACAGGATTGTAAATCAATGTTCGAAAAGACCCTTACTCCTTTGGAACATGGATTCGTGTCAGTTTGTGACGTGTGCAGGCTGATACTCCGATTGCATATGTTTCTAAAGGATGAAAGGCGCGTCGTTTGTGTTGAAAATCAAAATTTATTGACTCGTTTATTTTCTTACTGTATTTCAACGGCTTCACCAACCAAAATCCACTGGTTCTTGCGTCGCATTGATGTCCGAATCCTCCTTTTGGCTAATGGGGTCGTCGTCGTGTTCGTTGTTCGAATCGTCCTCTCCACTTGTCCGATGTTTTCGTGCGATTTTGGGGCACCCACAACAGATACTTTCGACGATGAGCGATACTACCAGTCGATAACACCCACACCAGCGTTGCCTGTACCGGCCACCATACAGGCGGTCGCACCGGCCACCGCCGTCACGACCGTCATTACCAGCGACAACTCGTTTCAGTCCGAGTACATCCCGGTGCCGCGGGGAGATGAACGATACGAGTTTGCGGCGAGTATGATGCCGCGGGATACGCGTATGTACGAACCGGGCGGACTTGTGCCATCGGCAGGACCGATCGGTGTCGGCGATGGGACACCTGGTGGTGGAGGTAGTCTGTCAAATGCTGGACCACCACCGCCCGTCGTGCCGCTGTCGTACCGAGGGGATGAGCGGCACTACTATCCGGTCGTCAGCACTATTACCAGCTCGTATCTGCTCGACAATCGACAGTACGAGCAATCGCTAAATTCACCCTCGATGATGCACGACCGGTTGTACCAACCGACCACACACACCATTACCAGCGGAATGCTGTACAACGAGCGGTCACACTACGAAACGGCCACTATTGCGGCTGCTGGTGGTGCGGGTCCACCTCCGCCGCATCTGTCCAGCATCTCGAACAACAGCGATTGCCATGCGGTGGATATTATGATGCGCTCGGACGCATCCGTTGCGGCAGCTGCGGCAGCGGCCGCGGCCGGCATCGAACATGCTGAAGCGTCCTGGCGTGCGGAGATGATGGAACGCCAGGACGAGATTGATCGGCAGTATTTGGTGTTGTTACCGCGCGAGGATAAGATCGAACCGCAGGATGATCTTTGAACGGCGGACCGGGAGTTGGCCGCTTCCCAGATGTTCTAAACTGGCCGGCAAAGCTCCCCCACGTGTCTGCCTAGGAAGAAACCGATAATGCAGCAAAGAAGAAAACAAAGGAACACAAACGGAAGGGAGGAGAAAAAACCAACTACAACCAGTGCTTTCATCGAACGGTCGATGTTGCCCAATAATATTGCCTTATATCCTGTAAATGAATGCAGTGCAGAACTGGACAGAGAGAAGACTGCCCTGGAACCGGAGGTGGAACCTCGTGTGGATAGTGAGAGTTCGCAATAAGCAGATAAAGGTCAATTTTTGTAGCACGAAATACTCCAATCATCAGTTGCCTGAGGAAATAACGCGGGAAGGTTGATGGAACCGCACGCCCTCGTACTCTACTTCTCGTATTATTGCATCGTGGATGGACGGAAGGGCTTCGGAAGCGCAAGTAGAGCAGGCATGTTATTTCCACGGTATGTTAAAAGACGTTTTTTGTAGTAACCGAATGTTCAAGCAATTTATAGACTATAGAAAGGCATTAGTACCAACAACACACTCTGGAGAGGTAACAGTTCACGCGATGAATGATAGAAAATGTGTGCGAATGATGCGCCCGGCAATGTTGTTCGACATATATTAACGCGGTTCTGGGAGAATCTTTTGCGCGGTCAAAAGATTCTTAAAATTATGGCTTTAAAGACAGAACGAGGAGTAAATTCGAAACAGCATATGATAACAATGGTAGCAACATCATATACATTAACCCATTTCAACGAGGTGTGCTGGTGAACAAAGGTGTAAGGAATGATAGCTATTCTACTATTACTATTACCATAATTCTAAATCGTATATTGATAAGAAATTGGGCTGAGCGCTATAACAACAACAACATGAAGATTGATTCTAGACGTAAGCAATAACAAAAACACGATTTGTACGTTGATTGTTTTGGACGTTTTCTTTAATTTTTTTGTATAAGATTTCATTAGGACAATAATTACGAAGCGATTATATGGTAGTAGATCGTAACACACTCCTAGAGAGCAAGACACAGACCGGAGGGTGGTTGACGGGTGCAGCAGCCTAGTGACTAACAGATAAAACCAATATACCTATACTAACATTGGTTACCAAAACTGCACAAAAAGCCCTCCCCTTCCCAGGGGAGAAAAATACAGAAAAATTATACCTAGCGTGTTCTATATAGTACGTACGTAAAGGCAACTAATGGATTAACACTATATAGAGCAATATTAACACTTTGTTATCACACTAGACGAAACATTGAAAGTGGCAGAGATGCAAGCATAGTACGAGTAACGCGAATGGAGAAGTAAAATCAAGTATATTAAGAATTTATATTGAACAACAACATAACTGGCCTTAAACATATAAAACTATATTTACAAAAGGACAACAAACAAACGAAACAATGAATGCTAACTATTTAAGCAACAAACAACTGTGGTGCGTACGCGCTCTGTGTGTCCCCTGTTACCGAAGGGCGGGAACTTCGAAAGACTACTAATACTACTACTACTAGGCACTATTTGAAAACAGACACGTGAAAAAAGGAAACAAAGTAGCAGTAACACGCGTATCTTTCGGAATTTGGAAGGCAACGAAGACAGAGCGGATTGTTGGATGAAGTCCAACGAATCGGGATAGCTATTTGTAAATAAGATTTATACGAATTACTTACGCATGCGTTCTGTACGGGCATACGCTAGTATAGCATCACACATTTTTGTAGTGTGTTGAATCAAACAAAACAAAAAGTTCTTTATATACCAAATTCAGAAAAGGAAAACTCATGAAGCGTTGCAAAACCAATTCAAATAGGAACACTAACCCATCTGACCCCCCCCCCCCCAAAACTCCCTACCCTACACACACACACTAACTGACATAGCCATACAGTTTCACTTACGTATTATATTAACAATCGTTATCTGTATTTGATACTAATATCTTTCTGCTATTACTACTTGCTACTTATTACTCTATATCCCTATCTCCTTATTATTGCTCTAAAATTGCTTAACGGTTTAATGCTAATGTTACTCAAAATACTCCAATCGACTTAAAGCAAACAAAAACAAACAGTATAGAAAGGTACGGGAAGAATCGCGAACAACATTTGGCGGCAAAATCAAAATCAATCATCGCAAGTCATTTACAAAATGGTGGAGAATTTTACAACACGAGTTCGCATAAGTTTGAGTTAACATCCGTTTGAATCAGTAGTACACATACAAACACGTTAACCACATAAGTAGAGAAAGTGAGGGACTTGTTTCAGTGCGATAATACAACAGTACCGCGCAACGGATGAACTGAAAACATGTACCCACGCTAGAGGTTGTTGCGATTGCCGTGTCGATTCGACCGCTGAGCTAAATGCTCTTAAGCTGTACCCTCCAGGGCCTTACCGATATGCATTATCGGCCAACTAAATATGTACTGTGTTACTAACTACTTTCACATTAGTTATTCGCCCATATTACAAACTGCGTAAAGAGCCAGTGGTAGACGGTTTATTGTCATTTACACAACTGTTACACACACACAATTGTCTTTGAATGCGTAAAGTGTACGACATCACTAATTAATTTACGCTAGCATGTCCAACAACTCCGCACAGATTGAGTTAAACCACGGGGATTTGTTTAGTAGATGTATTAACGTATGCATTAAACAAAGCGACAAAATGTTCCGATTTTTCATCCTATTGGTCGGTCCAACGTTCTTCTATGAATTTATATATGGGAGCATTAACAAGAACATTGGAGGAATTTCGTTTTATAGTTTGTTGGCCATGTACCCCAAATATTGCATGGTGTTTTGGCTCAATCTAGCTTCGTTCCTCAACGCTCGAAAAAATAAAGCCGCTCCAACCGATCGAGAGTATCTGGCCAAGCAGTGACGGAATCACAAATCAATTGATAAAAAGTTGACCCCCTGTAATTGATTATAATCTTAAAAATCGGCAGCAACATGCAGTGGCAGGAGGAAGAAATATTTTTTTGTGAAATTTTAAAATATTCAAAGAGAAAAAAAACTATTTTGTTTGTTATAGGATGTTTTGAAAACAAAGTTACATTCTTTAATGCATACGTTATTAGATCAATGATAGTACTGTTGAGCATAATCGTGGATTTGGTTTGAAGCGCTTTAGTTAAATGTTGTTTAAATTTAAAATATATTTGATACATGCGTTGTCAACAGTGGAAAAAAACTGCCTAAATCACACAAACTCACAGATAGTGCAGTCGTACTGTGTAGGAAATTGAAAATTAAAGAATTCATAAAAAGTTACTTTGTTGCTTCATTCATTCGCTTCTCTGCAGTTATGTGGTAGCACTTGACACAATAATAACCCAAGCATTACTAAAACCAGTTACTAATCACCACCAAAAGCGAACGACGCAGTGCAGTGGCAATGGCAAATGACAATTAATCGGCACCCAACATCATCGAGCCACAGAACAACAGAAAACACAGCAATAAAATATACAGGAACCCCCCTCGCGGGACTCTCGAACGCAGTCGGGACACTATAGAGCGTTCAGAACAACCTTAATGAGAATGAGTTATCGAAACCAAGTAGTGATATTTAGACGATTATATATATATATGAAACAAACTAACCGTTTATATACCGAATTCAATGATAGGATATCTCTTATGATAGACAAACAAAAATTACTATTTGAAGCGAGTGAAGACAGTAAACGGGGGAGAGAAATCAAGAGAGTAGTAGTAGTGTTATTACCTACGAGGAAAGAAGACAGAAACGAGATAAACACGCCTTCCAATAATCTATAAGCAAGCTGAGTTTTCTTTAAAAAACAAAACAAAACAAAAAAAAAGAATAGAATATAGTCTAAAAGGTGGTGAACCGTGCGTAGTTTTCGATTAGTGTTGACTTCAAAAGGATTAGAAATATGATTACGAACAAAAACGTGCTTACGCAAACGACGCGCACACCGTTAACGCACACCTACTATGACGGGAAAGGACGTCCCTGCTAGTGATTATGTATTACGAAACAGTTGGCTATGGGGAAATTGGTTACCAAGCAATACTAACTTTATATGATGATATTTGAATGGCAAGGACGTGTGAGATAAGAGCGGAAGAAAAGCGACAGAACGAGAGAGAGAGAGAGAGAGAGAAAGAGAGAAAAAAGTTCAAAATCAAATGCTATTAGAGTTTACTTCACGGTAGCGCAGCGACATACCTTTATATATTTACCAATTTGAAGAAAAAAAACACAAAATGGGCTAATGTACCAGTGCCAAAATGATAATAATTCTCGACCGCAAGCCGGCTACTACTACACTAAACATGAAAATACGTATTTTTGTGCCCCGGGGGTACACAGGAGCAGATTATTGCCTAACGAACCAGGGCGAGGTCAACGCAAAACTTATGGCTATAACATATACGGTTGATCTGTAGCAGGAACGATGGTTTGGACAGGTAGGACACCGATGGATTAATGGAAAGACGTAAAAGTACATAGGAACATTAAAACTTTGTGTGTTTGTGGGCAGGTAAAATACGCCCAGCTACACTTTACACGGAATTAACGTACTGGCTGGCAATCTGGGTAATACCCGGCAATTTAACGGAAAGCATTAGAGGTGTGTGATAAAATACCAATAACAAGGCCAAGCACTGACTGCGTTAAGCGTGTGGGTAGGAACAAAAAGTTCCCCGCTCAAGCATAGCCAGGTAAAGAAAGCTATAATAGTCAATTAACATTGGTAGAGTGAAGAAATGTGTTGTCGCCTAGCCATAACGGCCATTTTACAGAGGGCGGCCCAGTTAGAATTGCGCTTAGAATTAGACCCCCAAAAACACTAGTGATGAGCGTACTACACATAACTAACTATTGGTGCAAAGTATACACTTTTTCAAATATAACGATCGCTACAGATAATGGAGATAAGGAGGCAAAAAAAATGTTACTAGAAGGAGAGAGAGAGAAATAATATTAGAGCATAACGTTTGTTACTACCAGCACACACCAAGCACCTTCCTGTAATGTCCAAAAGGACGAAAAAAAAAACACACATACACACGCAGCTTTGGTGGATGATCGAATCGATCGCGTAGCACGTGCGCGCTTGCAAGGAACGATTCTATCCTCGAGAAAGCCACGTGCGATCACTTTTTCATGCGACGACGGCATGCTGTTGAGCGGTTCAACACATTCATTAGCATCAGCATTTTCTGTAACTCTTCTCGCCGTTTCTGCCATCATGTCACAGTTTAGTAGCGCTACGCAACACCCAAAACTCGAATCCTTTTTCACGAAACGAATCCGGTTTTATATTTCGTAACCGTCACGAAATTCATCTGAATCGCAACGGGGTAGTAGTAGTGATTCACCTTCTTACTTGCTGTAATGCTTCATTTGTGGCCGATTGGGCCCTGATCTGTTGTACGAATCTTTTTCCCTATCTTCCGCTTCTTTCCCAGAGACAGCATTATATGGAGAAAGCGCGCAATTACCATTCGAGCAAAAGAACAACATTGAACACGTAACTATAAAAAGTGCCTTTTGAATGTATTGTTATTAGAACTTTTTAGCACTGATCCTCTTTCGATCGGTTGTTATCGTCGTTGTCGTCGTCGTCGTCGTCGTCCCATTTTCTGCTGCATCCAGGTACGCCATTACAGCGTTTCTGGTGCTGCGTGTCATTAATACAGAATGAAACGAAACAGTGAAAATTCGAATAGGTTAATTTCTGATGTGTATCTGCACCGTGTGGCGCAAGAGTTAATTTTTGTTTTCTCATTAACTACACCCAACGTAAAATGGTCTTCGTTTCTGGTTGGATCATTTAAATGCCTCTAGACTTTCTTATTAACCTGTTTTCCCATCTGTTGGTTTTGTGCAAACACTGTGTCCCACTTAAGTATGGTAATAAGGAAATGGAAGAAAGTTGTGCCTAAAAGCCGCTGCACAACAAGACAGTGTAAGGATGCTTGTTAAATAGTTTTATTTACCTTTCGGTCCTTTAGTTAGTTGAATGGAAATAGACTATAAGCTAAAGCTGAAACAGCATTCGTAGATACTAGGATAACGCTCACGCGGAACGCGGAAAATGGACGGCCTACCCGTCATTGTGGGAGAAGGAAATGTACGCCATTCGCAGCCAATGTTTGCCGAGGGCATCGAAACGAAAATGGCGTAAAATGGCCGGGAATAATTAGTAGTGCCACATGCTACGGATATGAAATTTGATACACTTCTAACGTTAGTTTACTCTTCTTCACTCCTATACTATTGTTGCTCTAGGTCTCTAACGAGCATTCTATGCGTTCGAACACGTTGTCTCAATTAGGGAACGAGTAAAAATCAAAACACAAAATTCCATCATTGCCGCGCGCGCAAGCAAGATTGTGAAACGGTATCGAAACGTTTAATGGAACCATCGAAATTTGTACTCTCCTTACCTTTCCTTCATGTTACTTTCTTATGGCGCAGCGTACAGTTTCGCTCTCTCGAACAGCATAGACAGAATTCTGCCAGTAGTAGAGGAAATATCGTACCCTTTTTCCATTACATTGCTTAGACTAAAGGGTCACAAAAGACTTGTACACTATCATTGCGCTTCAGACACAACAAAAAAAGAAACACCCGCACACACATACACCCTCTCACGATGTATCATCAAACTCTTTATCTATTGTATGATTTTCTTATGCTAATGCTTCACATAAATACATTTCAAAGAAAACAGATGTGTCGATTGTATCTTGCAATTATAAAGGAGGAAAGAAATAAAAGATTTCCTATTACAAAATAAAAAAAAACTTCGTTTACTACAGTTTTCGGTTAATTACTCGGTAACGGTTTTGTAGCTACTATTTTCAAAAATTCGAACATCCCCGCTGTCAAATGCATTCGAACATGCAGATGACAGCTTGCCTACAATCATCTTGGCCGTGCGACACGCGGCATGTTATTTACTGATCTTGTTGGCCGGCTCGATAACAAAAAGGCGTACTGAACAGTTTGCCCGAGAATGCAAGATATTTCGGAACGTATTTTGAAATATATCGCCGATCACGGTGAGGTGGATACGCTTGATCTCGCGGTGGTATTCGGAGAAGATCACCAAAAGATCGTCGGAGGCGTGAAAAGTATTGAAGCCACCGGCGAGCTGATTCAATGCGTTCCAAGCACGCGTAAATCCTGGAAACTCACCGCCGAAGGCCGAGACATTCTGGAACATGGTAGTCACGAAGCGAATGTGTTTAAAGCGATCCCTCCAGCTGGCATAACGCAAGCGGAGCTAATGAAAGTAAGTAGAAAACTGTTCAAGTGAATGCGATTAATCACTAACCATTCTCCCTTGCATCGTGTTCAGTGTGGTGGGAAGAACCCAAAAGCTGGCTTCAGCAAGGCGATGTCAAACGGTTGGATAATGATCGACAAATCCGGTGGTGCTCCCTTGATTCGACGCAAGGTGGACGCAATCGAGGACGAAGTGCTTGGGCACGTGAAAACGATAGCGGAAGGCAAAGAGACGAGTGTTCCGGACGGCGTGAAGAATGAGTACAAGAAGCGCAAGATCCTGGAGGAAAGTGTGACGAAAAGTTTCGTCCTTTCGAAAGGGCCCGAATTTGCGACCACTTTGAAAAAGCTGGAAACGGATCTCACCGTCGAAATGTTGGCCAGCGGGTTGTGGAAGGATTTGAAGTTTAAGGCGTACAACTTTGACGCCCTGGGCGCACCACCCGGCCGTGGTCAGTTACATCCACTGATGAAGGTGCGCACCGAGTTCCGGCAGATATTCCTCGAGATGGGTTTCTCTGAGATGCCGACGAATAATTTTGTCGAGTCATGCTTCTGGAATTTTGACGCGCTATACGTACCGCAGCAACATCCGGCACGGGACCAGCAGGATACGTTCTTCGTGTCGCATCCGAAGATGAGCGACAAGTTCCCGCTGTCACTGGTGGAAAGTGTGCGTGAGTCACACGAGGGTGGTGTGGACGGATCGATTGGATATCGGTACGACTGGAAGCTGGATGAAAGCCGCAAGAACGTGCTGCGCACACATACGACCGGTGTGAGCGCCAGGATGCTGTACAAGGTGGCCCATCAGCCGGGTGGTTTTAAGCCGGTGAAATACTTTAGCATTGACAAGGTATTCCGTAACGAAACGTTGGACGCTACCCATCTGGCGGAGTTCCATCAGGTGGAAGGTGTTGTGGCGGACTATGGTATAACGCTGGGCGATCTGATCGGTACGTTCAATGCGTTCTTCAACAAGCTCGGCATTACGGAGCTGGAGTACAAACCGACGTTCAACCCGTATACTGAGCCTTCGATGGAAATCTTTTGCTTCCACCCTGGCTTGCAGCGATGGATCGAGGTCGGTAATTCGGGCGTGTTCCGTCCGGAAATGCTCATCCCGCTCGGTGTACCGAAGGAAGTGAATGTAATCGCCTGGGGCTTATCGCTCGAGCGACCCACAATGATCAAGTACGGTCTTAACAATATACGTGATCTTATTGGACCGAAGGTGGATTTGAAGATGGTTCAGGACGGTCCAATCTGTCGCATGAACTGTTAATGTGCAGATTATGCAAAAAATATACTTTCATTCGTTCCTGGAACGCTCTTGTGCTGTTTCTTTCTTTTACCATTGCTATCATAAGCCGATTCGCAGGTTTGTAAAGTATAAACTCAACCTCATATTAATAATCGATAAATGTTAAATGTTAAGCTGATTTTATCGCTATGCAAACCATCCATAACCACCGGATTACGCCAAGCAGATTGTGTATAAAATTCTTCCCCTCTCCCCCCCTTCTCGTACTGGCGCGTGCGTTTTACTTCGTAGGTTTGATAACCTCGAACTTGAACCCGTTCTTGCTTAGCTGTTCGATGAGGCTCGTTTTAGCGTATGCCGCTCCGGGCGGGTAGACGCCACCCCTGAAACCATCAAATAAGCTATAGTTCAAGCACGATAAGGACAGTAGTTTCCCGTCTCCGCGGATACTTACGTTCCCGGCATTTTGTCGCTTTCTCGCAAAATGGTAAGTGCCGATAGAATCAGTGCAACACAGGTTGCTCCATATCCGGGGTTGGTACCGGACACTTTGGTGACAATCTTTTTCGTCGGGGGGCTTTTGAACTGATCGGTTGGTTCGAGCAGTTTCTCATCTTTATCCCAACCTTCGCCCCGGAAGTAGATGGCAAATTGTGAATTTTCCATTGACTTCTCCGATGGACCCTCGTGTGATGCAAATCCAAAGGAGAATAACTTTGGGAACTGATGGACGAAAAATTAATTATGAATAACGGCATTACAACGGACGGCGGGTTGTACAAACCTTCAGCAACATTTGACGGCCAAACTTGAAACGGCACATGATCGCGAATATAGCTGCAACAAGTGCCACTCCAAGCACCTGTACGATCGATCTGAAAGTGGGCAAAACACGGCGAAGTGATTAATTATATGAGCGAATGAATTGTAAAATCTACATACTCAAATGCTACATATGCTTTCATCTGTATCGGGCGTTTCTTTTCCGCGTCGTAGAAATGACGTTGAGACCGCATCACTACCGAGCGGTCGGAACCGGGGAATGGTACCGCCCACCAACCATTCAAAAATCTCGCCTGATGCACCACCATACGGTCCTTCAGACGGGGTTGAAAGTTCGGCAAGCGTGTCTTGTACAGCTTCGTGCGCAGAGGCCTCAGTTCGTTGGCGTGGGCCAAACCGTAAATCGCCGATTCCCAGGTGCCGTAGTGCAGCACCGCACCACCATCGTGCGGAATCTTCGATGACACCTGTAGATAGGTTTCGACCGAATTGACAACGCCATCAAACTCACGCTCCAGAAACACGGTACCGAGGTCGGCTGGAATCGAGTCGAACCCACAGGCCGACACGACGTAAACGCCCCGTTCCTGTGCCTTCTGATGATACTCCAGCTGCATCCGTTCCATGTACTGCGGTTCACCGCTGACGTCCACATGGTGCGTGCCTGCTTCGATGCATGCCTTCACCACCTGTTCACCATAGAACCGGTACGGACCGCAGCAATTGATCAGCACTTTGCACTGTTGGGCCATTTGCTTTATCGATTCGCCGTCTTTCAGGTCAGCCGTAATTATGGCCACCTCGGACAGATCTTTGTCAGCCTTCTTTTCAATCTCAGCGATTGTCTGCCGCAGCTTGTCCCGGCTGCGTCCCGCAACACCCCATTGCAGCCCGTCGAGCAATTTGATGCCTTCGTAGATGGTATACTTGCCGGTGAATCCACTTGCGCCAAAAATGATGACGTCCAATCTATCTTTCTTTTGCTCCATTACTGCGGTTTCGTTATGCACGTAAACGGGGTGGAACTAGAATAAGAAAATGTGCAAAAATAAACATGAATCGCATGGCCTTCTATACCCTTTGATGATGCTCTCTTTTCTATTTAGGCGCACCGAGTAACTAACATGGGAACGCGATGGATTGCCCGGCAAAAACAATCGAATCCAGACGACGATGTGGCGTTACACACATGCACACAGTGTATGTAAATGGTTAGTAATGCACTCATCAGACCATGCCGGGAAACACGAAAGGCATAATGCAACCGTTCAAACAGCCGTTTCCATTCATGGGTATGACGCCTCCACGCCAAGGGGAGAAACCGACTTGTAGTAATACATAACACGGAGGAAGTGGAAGACCGCAAATATGTATATGCAACGTTTAGATTGGATTTTTTTTCTCTATAGTTTCTGAGTCACGCTCGAGTAGGCTTTGGTTTAAGGAAATGAGCAAGTTTTTCTTCCTATCGTGTCGTTAACAACCACAAATGTTCTTCTAATCCGAGATTTTTTTTCTCCCACTGTATCCATCCCATGATCTCATTCGATACCACTCGATAAAATTGTACAGCGTCATCGGCGAACGGTTGGTGCTTTGAAGAAACAATAGACAGTAGGTGCGATTGCGTTATGCTAAAGGAATTTTCCAAAAAACGGTAGTTTAAGTTTAATTTCCTAAGGGTTGGTAAACATAACGGTCAAATAAATTCTTAACATTTGTTCTGGAGTTGAAGCATTGCTTATCTTTTTATCAAGCCAAAGCGTTTTCCCTCCATCTATACGAGTTGGAGCCATTTTTTAATATGGTTTAGTTGAACATAACTAAATTTCTAGAAACGTACGGTACCCTATACCACACTCCAGCACTAAGAAAAGTATGACGAAACCCACAACTCATCAAAAAAACCAAAATCCTTAACGAAAACCTCACAAGAAGTAGTAAGCTATTTTAATTCGTCGAAGCCCCAAAAAAAATCATTCGATGGCTCCCAAATCTGACCTCTGACACTGCGCCACCAGCTTACGTGATTCGCAAGCGAACCGGTCAGCATGATTTACTTGAAAAGGTTCACACCCGTTCGGACTTTGTACTCGATGATTATCGATACACTTTTCTTAATCAGCACTGGGCGATTAGGATAAACAACGGTGCACAGTTTACTTACCAAGTATCACACAAACGGCGACCGGTTTTATGATTTGATAATTTCGTGTAGTCGCCGCTTTATAAGGCACGGCCACAAAGCTTGCTTTGACGGTTTGTAGCAACCAGGTAACGGCAAGTTGTATTTCTGCCCAATGGCGCACAATTTTGATTGACATTTCATAATTCTTTTGGCTGGCACCATCTCCAACAAGTTTTCTACATGCCTTCTACTGTATTGATTTGGTTGGTTGGTAGGGAAAATCCAGAAAAGTATTTAAATATCTTTTTCATTTTTCTAATAGCTGTGCGATATAAATTTCAACAGAAATTGTGAATCAAATGGTTCACGAGAAACGTGTGGAACAGTCCGAGCCTTTATGTCAAACAACCAAACTGTCAGATGTGATCTTTCCCGCATGGGCTGATCTGGACTTTCACAAGAAATGTGAATGATAAACGCCACACACACACTCACACACACAAAAGATTTCGTCTGGTCTGGATCACTTATTTTTCTCGTCTGCAATAAGTAAATTTTGGTCATAGAGCAGCGTTTAGTAGTTTTCATAGGAAGCGTTGTTCGATTAAAATTCTTGTAACGACCACTAGAAGTAGAGGTCTGTTGTCGGAAGCGTTTACATCGACGGTAAAGCGAACACAGAATATCTCGCACGGTGTTGAACTACGACGACTACGACGACGACGACAGCGGAGCAAAGAGCAGTTTCTTCGCTGTTCCTTTTTTCTTTCTTGAATATCGCGACCTAGCAGTAACAGGAAATAGGCTGTGCTCAACAACAGAAGTTCGGGGAAAAGTTACGGCGCGTGTTTGAATCTGTTTTCGGTGTGTTATCCCGTGTGCGAAAAGTGGAGCATTGACAGTGATCAGCGGCCATTGGTGTGTGCAAAATGTGTAAGTTGAAGTAAAGGTTTTCCAGCGTGAAATGTGATTCACACATGACCGTGCGGTGAGATGGCTCCAATGGTATGCGCGGGGCGTTCTGTTGTTATTTCGCTATTGCGAGATCATAGTTTCTTTGCATTGTTAATACATTTCACGATTCTGCTGCGTAGGTCGACCATGGTAAATAGCTGGAATTGTGTGAATTTGGGAGAGTGTGCATGTGCAAAGAACTAGCCGATTTGCAGCTATCGGAGTTGGTTAGGTGTGAAGATTGGGGAAAAAAAGGCGACATAGCATGCCAGAACGAATTTCTACGAACGAACCTTCTTGGCTTACGTTGGAATGCTTGTGTGTGTGTGTGTGGAGTGAGAAGGAAAAAGCAAGGGGGAGGAGAGAGCGCAAATGTCATTGTTTGACAGATTGCTCGGAACAAATGTACGGCTGTGCGATTCGGGGTTATCTTTACCTGTCCGTGGCTTGCACCATTGTGGTGACACGGAAACATTTTCTTAGTTGAGCAATATTACAGCGAATTTCACGGAGCGTGCACGTAATTACCGTCTGTCTTGTATACATTGTACCGTTGGTCTACAGCTCGTTATCAAACAAGCTGTCGGTCATTGCAAATAGCTAACCAGTTGGTCTCGTGTGCTCTTTTTTTCACTTTCATTAGGTTCTCCAAACAGTGTTCAAAACACAACGCCGGAATAGTTTTCTTCATCGTTGGTTATTCCGCGGGGGAAGTTATTCGTCACTTTCCAGTCTGTTATAGATCCAGAATTACGTAGCGACATCCGTACATCCAAAAAACACCTCCCAGTATGGCCAGCAGTGAGGATCAGTGGTTGAAAGAGGACGGCTATCTGAATGTGGATGCTGAATCGCATTCGATCACCTACCACCCGTATCTGAACGTAATCCTTGTCATTGGGCGTAACAGCGAAGTGAAGCTGCTGGATGTCAATTCCGGCGTCATACTACAAAGTTACAGAATATCCGGTACGGGTTTGCACGGTCATTTATAACGCAATCACAGTGTTAATTTGCGCTCTCTTTTGTCTTTCTCAACAGAACTTAATTCGGTACGATGCCGGTACTTGCCCCAGCAGGATAAGATACTTATTTGGAATGGTAGCAACATTTGTATGCGCGGTGATTACAATGGTGTCCTGCTGCTGGACACAATCCTTCAGGCCCCGGTCACGTCCACCGACGATCGTGTACGCTTGGAGTTGCTGCTCTCCGAAGCGCTTTTGTTCCTGCAGTGTCTGCAGAATCTGGAAGAGCACGGTTTGGAGAATATGAGCGACGTGACGAACGAGCTGACGCAAAAGATCGGTGAGGCACAGTCACACTCGAAGCGCGGCATTAAGGCACAGAAATGGGAAACGGTGTGTCTGGAGCTGCCACACTCGTCGCTACGGATGGTGGCAAGCGGTGTGGTGATGCAGCTTCGCCGCCTCGATCAGCATATACCGGCGATGGCCATCGCGTCCGCCATTAATGAACGTTTAACCGATTTGCTCCGGGGGGCGCGTGTCAACGAGTCGGCAAAATCGGTGCAACGATTTCAGATGTACTCGGAAGCGGCCCGGCGACAAACGTTCGAGGCATGGCCCCATATGGATTACAAATGGGTATTGCCGGATCAGATGGCACAGGCCGGATTCTATCATCAACCGGGCGAGAATGGAAACAAGGATCGGGCGATGTGTTTCACCTGCTCCGTGTGTCTCGTTTGCTGGGAGAAAACGGACGAACCGTGGAGCGAACACGAACGACACTCGCCGGACTGTCCGTTCGTGAAGGGAGAGTTCACCCAGAACGTCCCACTGTCCGTCACGTATGCAACGAGCCCAGCAGTTGCCACACCCGGCTTTAGCTTGATATCGTCCGGTGATCGAGGTGTGGTGTTTTGCACCGGCAATCCATCCGGGGATGTAACGGTATGGAACATTGAGCGGCAGCTGACAAAGGTGCACGAGTTTCAAGTGAAGCTCCATCCGGACATACTGACGACGACATCCATCAGCCCGACGGCGACAGTCAGTGCACTTGAGTTGAACGCATTGGCTGCGTACTTTGTTCGATCGCCAGCCGGTACCGCCATCCAGCAGCGGCGTGCATCACTTTCATTGAAGCCGAAAATGCTCGGCACAAAGATAGTGGCCGGCGTGCAAGTGAAAAGCACGGAAACGTTCGACAAGGATACGTATGATGTGTATGAGCACGATGCAGCAGAAACGACACTGCTGCTGATCGTTTATAACATCGAAGACCCAGTCATGGAGGACACGTCACCCGGATCACCGACATTAAGTTCAAACCCACAGGCCGCCCTGACGCTAAGCGCTGGCGTTGGTGGCAATGCGAAGAAATCCAACCTGTTTACCATCATGGAGAGCACGGAGGATGAATCGGTCAAATTGTTGTCCGAGCGTACAAATATACTTTTGGGCGAGCTGAAGCACGCGACGGCAAAACTAACACAAAAAACGAACAAAATGAAAAAGAAACACTACACGGATGTTAGTGAGAATGATAGTGGTAAAATCAAAATCCTTTCATCGGTGGACACGCTAACCACCTTACCATCCACTTCGATGAATATCGTGACGGATGCGTTGGCTACCGGTATTAGCAGTACCGTGCCCGGTAACGGTGAAGGTGGTGGCGGGGAAGGAGGCGGTGGCACCGGCGATGGTGGTGGAGGTGGCGGGGAAAGTGCTAGTTCGACGGAAGCCGCCATTTTCTGCATACCGTTACAGTACATCGAACTGCCGCCATTAATGATGGACCCGTGCGCCCATTACCTCATTTCGGATATAGTTCCATCGAGCGATAATCGCCATTTGCTGGTGGTGGTTAAATACGATTCGGACATTGGGGCGAAACCATCAACCCCCGAGTCTAGTGTCTCGAGTGAGGTAGATGCGGCAAAGGATGATCAACAGAAGGTGGATGGTGCGGAATCATCTGGTCTGCTTTGGTATACCGTCTTGCTGCTGTACACGCTGAATGAGGATGGCTTGGTGCGGCAGGACGAGCCACTGATGCTGTTCTTGAATCAAGACCTGGTACCGCTTGAGATAACAATGTTGCCAAAGTGTGACGGCACCGGGCGGCACTTCGGTGGTCCGGAAACCGACCAAGGCATCTTCGTGATGACCTGTGCCGATGGCAAACTGCGTATTGTTGCACTGAAAACGCTCACCATCATCTCGGACGCGTCTGTGAAGGATGATCGGTTCGTGTCGGCAACGTACTGCAAAAGCTTAGAGCGGCTGTGTGGTTGCACTGCGAAAGGATGTCTTCATTTCTACTCGTTCTACGATCTGGATGCGGATTCGAGCGATGAACGGGATGAAGAGATCGGTGTGCCAGCGTCATTAACAGCGGGCATTGATTCAAACGACAAACCATACGGAGCGACTGGAGTCGATGGCGTTCTGCCGATAGACGTGATTGATAATAGAAGCGTCGCTTCGCAATCAGGAGCGGGACTGTCCAGCTCTGGTACAGCCGGTACCACACAGCAACAGCAGCAAGCACAGCATCATCCTGATGGCGTGGGTCTGGAATGGTTGTTAGCTTTCCGCCAGGACATTAGCAACGTGAACTATCTCAAGACGTTCCACACGCTGACGCTGTTCAGTGAGTTGTTAACGCCTTATTCCGCGGAAGTACCTGCCTGTTGGAATGAACTGGAGCAAGCCCAAAAGCAACGGCGAAATCCGCAACATCTACGGCCCGGAGATGATACACACCTGACAAAAACTTGGCGTTTACACAATGATGCGTGCGTATGAATGCAACAGTTGTAGGCAATTTTCATTTGATTGTTGTGTATTTTTCTTTTTCCCACAGTTCCACCTGGGATGAGCATCTGATAGAGCTGAACCTGCCAAAATGTACCTCGCTCGGTCATATCGACTTTAAGTTTTCGCTCTATCAACCGTGCGCTAATTCGCCCGCTATTCAGGTGACCCTGTTGAAGCAGAAGTCAATGGGACTGTGCACACGGCGTAAAACCCAATCCATCAATCGGGTTGATGAATCTATCAACTTTAACATCGGTGCCGGCGAAGGCAAACGTAAGTGGAGAAATGTGTGACCCCATGCATCCATAATCACACATCCGCTGCATGATTGTGCTGTTTATACACACTCTTTTACAGACTTTGTCGAGAATCCGGTGCTGAGTGAGGAGTATTTGCAAGCCCGAAATGCCGAAATCGTTGTCGGTCCAATCGAACTGGCCTCCTGTATGGATCTGAGCGAACAGGGTGGTTGCGTAACGCTGACCAGTCCGAAACTGCTGAAATCCAAGGGCCGGAACTATTTGCTGCACATCAAAACGATGACGGATTTGTCGAAGGATGGGCAAGGTAAAACTAGAGGTAAGTTTTGATGCAACATTTCTTGCGACATTTTGGTGATAGAACAGGCTAAATGGGAACGTCTCCATAGATTACACAGTTGGCGGAACGGTATAGAGCTAATTGGTGGTTAATAACTGCTACGAATACGTCCTTGCACTTCTCTTTATCGTATGTTTTTTTGACTTTTCTTTTGCAATTATCTTACTATCTTCTTCTTAATGTTTTGTTTTTTTATCTCAATTATTGTTGGAATTCGCTCTCTTTCGATATTGGCTCGAATCAACAACGGTTATTTGTGACTTGTTACAATCTTTCGCGATGTATAGGCAATCCTTTAATTAAGGTGGATGGCCCTTATTTTAGAACTGAAGCATAGAAATGTATTGTATAGTAAAAAAGATCGATAGCCACATCTGTATATATTGTACGATAAAAATACGTTTAATTCAAACAAATGATATCATTATTAGTTGAGGTGGCACAATGACAGAAACTTGAAATTGCATACGATTTTAGTGCCAATTATAAAAAAAAATAATCTTTTCTATTCGTTTTCGTTCGGTCTTTGTGAGACACTCTCCAATCATTTTAAATAAGCTTCTTTCGAATCCCACCGTTCTTATGATTAATATTGCTACCATACTATTGCTTCTCTAACGTTGGTCTCTGTATTTGTCGTATTAAAATTTATTACCATTTCATCATTATCACCATGGGACAACGTGTGCCACATGAAAACGAACGGAACGAAATCAACATGCGACACGTGTACCTTGCCATCTAACAATCACGAACCGCCGGCCTGTTATGCTAACACACAAACCTACCCAAATGTTGCTCGAATGTCGGTCTGATGTTGCCTTCCTGCCTTCAGTACCGGTTCGGAAGAAGGGCATTACGAGCATACTGCTGACATCGTTGTCGAATATCTCGGTACAGTCGAATGCGTCTCCCGGCACTGTGCAAGTCGGTAAGGACGGCTCGTTGACGATATATCCCGTGCCCTCGCCGGCAGGGTCCGCTGCGTCGATGAAAACAAGAACAAATGATTTCTACATAGGTAAATTTTGTGACCGATTCGCATGTTCGGTTTATCCTCATTTAGTAAGGCTTTTGTTTGCGTAGTTCCTTCTGGAAATTATTATATTTTCTTCCAAGTGGAAAGCTAGTGTGTAACGGGAGGTGAAATGTGAATAGTAATGTAATCCCATTTAGATATTCATTCTGGAAGCGGAAATCGTTATCATTTGTTTATCGCACCTTTGTTTGTACTTTAACACAAGTACGGGTTGTAATTTATTTAGTCAGTTATTTTGTGTGTACGTTATTTGAAGCTAAAGGATAACATTTGTTTGCGTACATGTATCACCGTTTCCGGCAGCCAAGACCTTTTATCGATCTGTTTTGTTCTTCTTTTCCAATAGGGTGCGATTGGTTGAATGAAATTTCTATCACGGTGCGTGCCACCCGACAGCTGTACAAGGTTGAACAAGAGCGTGCGCAACGATTAGCCATGTTGGACTCGAACATGCTGCTAGAAAACTTGCTAAACATCCTCCATCAGGGCAGTAAAGAGAAGGTTAACGATGATGGCGAGGAGGAAAATGTCGCTAACCCATCACCAGCAGCAGCGAGTACGACGGCAACACAATTACCCGGCGAGAATATGATCATAACGCAACAGAATCTTGCCTTAGACATTCTCATCTGGATTGTCACGATTCGTATGATGCGTTATCGATATCCGAAGAATCCGTTCGCTAAACGAGCTGCTCCGACCGAGGTGCGGAACGTGGCGGCCTCCGATTTGAACGTACAGCAGACAGAGTGCGTTCAAATCATCGAGAAACATCTGGAACAAACGATTCGGCACTGTATTGTACTGGCTAATCGCAGCATCGCACATAAGTGCGTGAAATTTGTGTCTTTGGCACTTGAGTGAGTATTGACGATTATGACGCATTAAAGAGTATCGAACAGTTGTGCAATGTGTGATTCCTTTTTTTCTACAGGGGAGCCCAAAACATGGTCGATAAGAATGCGTGCAGCTCGTTCGAACAATCGTTAAATGATGCCATCATCAAATGCCTGCCAGACATAGTCAATTCCAACCATGCCGGTGCATTACGTTGGTTCTCCTTGCTCATATCCGGAACCACCTTGGCGGAACATCATTTAAGCGTGGCGGATCATTGCATGACGTTGCTGAAATCCGTGGCTGAAGAACTGCAAAAACGTAACAATCCTTATTCTGCGCTGTTGCGTACCCGTTTCGGGCTGCATGGATCACCGTTCGATTCGGAAGTGTTCGACGCGCAATCGCTGGATGGACGTATAGGCTTCGGGGGAGGTGTGGCATATTCGTTCGGTTGCGGAACGGCAACAAACGGGCTCAACATGAATGGTGGCGGAGGGAATGGTGGTGGCTGCACCAGCTCTAGCAAGGGCGGTGGGGCCAGCGCCAGTGGGCCGATAGGGTCTTCCGTTTTGACGGGTCCTTCGCCGATAGATTTGCGGCTGATGTGTTTTGCGGACGGTGCCGATCTGAAGTGCTTGTTCGATCAGCTACGTAGCCGCAGCATTGGGTCACACTTCATGGGACTGCTGGAGGTGGAACCGCTACACTACTCTTGCTGTGCCACGTCCGATGCAACCAGATTGGAGAATATCGATGCGAATGGAAACACCACCACTACCAGCAGCAGCAATGTGAACGGATTTGTCGGTACCTCCGGTGGCACTAACATTGGCAATGGCATAACAATTGAACCCGTGTCGACCACGAACATGTTGATGGAAAATTCGGTCGGTATCGTCGGTGCGTACACGGTTGATGTGAAAGTCGACATTGCAAACGAGCACGGTGAGCATGCTGACACGATGATCGTTTCGTATGCGGAACCCGATCAGCAGCAAGCGAATAATAGTAGCAACCACGGCAAGAACGTAAGCATCATCGTTGGTCCTCCGGTAAAGAAATCAATCCAGCAAACACAACCCAGTGAAGGAGATAAGGAAAACATTGGTGATGCAATGATGAACAATGTGAAAAACGTGCTAGTGGACAAGATTTTCTTTTCGGCTCTGCAGAAACACAAGCTGAAATCGGCAGTAAACTCGTCTGCGGACACTATTGGCTTCCCGACATACCTGCAGCAACCCCCCAGCACGGAAAGCCACGATAAACCTCATGCTATAAATATTGGAAGTGACAGTGGACTGTTGAAAGACATCGAAATGTCCTTTGACGATACGTCCTTGAGCGATTCGGTAACGTGCGAGATGTTCAATCCAACTGAGCAAAAGACGACCTTGATAATAACGGACGCGTCTTCCACGGATGCAACAGCATACGGTGCAGACAAAAGTGCTGTTGCCGATGGTTCACGTGCGTCGAAAGCTGTGTCCTTCGTTTCGAACGATACCAATCTGGATCTACAGCACGGTCCACACACCTCACTGTTGGACAACAAAATTCAGGAATATTTCGAAGAAAAAAGCACCGAAGCGGAGAATGCAATCGATCAGTCCGGTGGACTGCCGTGGCACAAGCTGCTCAGCAGTCCAGCGAAACAGACAATCGTGGTTGACCGGATGCACTCGTCGGCCATTCGGTACGTTACGCTTGATTTCGGTGCACCAATCATGCTGACGGATGTGATCATACCGGCACATTCGGATCTTGCATCGCTGTCGATCGACGTATGGTGCTTCGAAGAGGAAGCGGATAGCGTGAGGTTGGTCGTTTCGCAGGACATTCATTCACGCACACTAGTGTTGAGCGATTTGCAACCGCCTCCCATTTGCCGGTATCTCAAGATCACCATAACTGGCCGTTACGGGATGACGGCTACACGTTGCCGCATACCGATGGGTTCGTTCTACGGTCACATTGTTATCCTCGATCGGGAAGCGTACGCAGATCCGGGTAAGTTGAAGCTTGAAAGCAGTTGTTGCAATGTTTTCCGTTTGTTTATTGATTTTTTTTATATTCCTATTTCAGTGATGAAGTTTTTGCAGAAAAAGAAGACGAATTTGCATACGCAATTGAAGGTTTTGAAAGCTTTATACGATGATGTCCACTGTCGGTACTGTTTGGCCAGCAGTAAGCTGATGGATCTTCTCGTGCCGTACCTAAACAGCGACGCATCGAACATTGCTCACATGCAGGCATTCCTGAACCGCATGAAAGATACATCCTTTGGCGGTGCGCTAGGTGCCGATATGTACGGGACGTATGGAACGTATGGCACCTCTGCCGGAACCGGTGCAAGCAGTGCCTCCGTGGAGTGTGCTAAGGTTACGGCGGTATATGAGGAATGTATTGGGTTCCAGCATCAGCTGAATGTAATTCGTCGTGTGATCGATCGTATCCGACCGTCGATTGATGCGAATCATCCACTGTTGGTGCAGCTGATGCTCCCTACACAGCCATCGCCACTGAACGGTTGCGACGACCTGAGTTCCATCTATACGGATAAGCTACGCTTTATGAGCGAGTGTTTGATTGAAGTTGTACTGCAACTAATCACGACGTATGGTAGTATGCCCGCGTTGGGAGTGATGGAACAACCAACTCAGCAGCAACATCAGCACATTAATCAAGACATGTGTAACCTGCTGTTCGATACGATGGTAATTGCCGGCGATGCCCATACCCAACTCGCCACTTGTTCGATGCTTGTCCGGATGTGCTGTTTCGAGTCATGGTGGGGTGATTTCCTGGCCGATAAGTTTTTAACACTGTACTCGTCGCAAAATGAGCGCATTTTCCCGCAGGATCGGTAAGTTGAAATGATTTTTAAGCGCAAAACTGGAACAATGTGCATGTTTCACTGGCAACACAACAAGAGTTCTGAAAAACTCAATGAATAGACTTAGAACGCACTTAGATTCCGCCTGCACCAAAACCACACTAACAAACACATTGATGGTAATTACTGCAAAAATGTCACTACACGTCAGAAAAAATATTGTCTGGGAAAAGAAATTACAAAAACAATAGCCTATTCTCAAGTCTACAATACCCAACTAACAGCATACTACAACACAATATTAAAAACGAAACAAACTTGCATGAAAGATTTTTTTTTAAAAATTGCAACGGAACATAAAATCATAAGCCCCATAATTTACTCCGACAGTCAAGCAGCATGCCAGATAAGTAAATTACAACGAAAAAACAAACATGGCAACATAAACGAAAACACGAACAATGACAAGCAAGCATAGCAGGAAAACGAACATGAATCACAAATCGACATATGACTCTAGATAGTCGAAGCAAAATGAGGAAGTAAGCATCTGAATATGTGAATTTAGTCCGTGTGCCTAAGGAACATAGGAGGATACAACCGATCTCGAGAAAAGAAAAAGAAATGATTTTTAACATCAAACAATGGTTGACGATAATTCTCTTTTTTTGCTTATTTTTTGTAATTTGCAGCGTATTCCTACTGTTAACCTATTTGGGACGCCGTAGTATCGCCATTGGTCGCAGTCGTACGACGGTGATTGATGCCATTCTGCGCAGCTTAGCTACATTATTAGCTCCGTTGGCTACGAACAGCGGGTCCGGTTTGAGCATCTGGTGCAGTACGGATTTAAATTTGCTTGGCTGGATATTGCTGTTCTTGTCCGTGTGCCTCGATGACGGTACCGAGGGTAGGAAGGATCAAAACAACTTGCGATGGGACTTTATGTCCGGCGAAACGGACATGGTTAAGGCACGAATGAATATGCACAACAGTGGGCTGCGTACCTTGACTCGATCGTTCAAGAAGCGTCTAATTCAAACGAAGCAATACAGCCAACTTTCGGGTAAGTTGAACTGAACGATACTTTTATGGTTATACAAAGTTTAATAAACTAGTTATGGCTGCTATGACCTGGGTGGGTCATTACAAATAGAAAACCCCAATTCAAGAACTTGATTATTGCTATCGTTTTATCCTAATTATAAATGATTTCTACTGTTTTAGGAGCTACATCAAAGCTTGAAATGGCATTAAAGCAACAAGAAAATCAACTGAAAAAGTTGACTGTCAACATAAAGCAAAGCTTGGGTGAATACATTAACGAAATAAGCAGTAAAATGAAAGAGATCGGTGAATCAAGCATTACCTCGTTGAACAAAAACGAACTGTCGCAGGATGGCAATAACATAATATCGTCTGCGTCGACAAGCGGAAATCACATTTCTTCGTCCACCTGCAGCAACACCACCACCAACCAAGTATCTGCGACGAAAAGTGGCGGCAAATTTGTGAATCTCACTGGCGAACGTACGATCCGAGATGCATCCAACGAAGCAGGTGCCAGTCATTCAACATCAACCTCCAAGGGAGTTGGCGATTTGACCGGTGGCGATGGAGAGACTCCATTCGACACCGGGTTAAAGGCGATGAAAATAGATAAAATTATTGTCGTTATTCGTGGTCTGACGGGATTGCTTCTGAGCATGGATTTCACCTGCAACATGGATCTGTTCCTTATCACGTGCAAAATAATCGCCCGCTTAGTGTTGGCTTGTCGGCCGGCTCTGCAGCTATCGAAGATTATCACAACGAACCAACTGCTGCAACTGGTTCGCATCGCAGTGTGGGAAAATCAACAGCAACCGTGGGCAGTGCATGCAATAACCTGCTTACTGCAGGATGTGTTGGAGGCGGACAAGAGCTTCAAGGATGCGGAAAATGATTCCTCCGAATCACCTGGTGAAGAAGACAATGCAAGTGCTTCGGCAACAGTCAATCCTACGGGCACGAGCTCGACACTGCATTCAATGCGACCACCGGTGGAAGTACCTTACAAGCAGCAGCAGCAGCAACACCCGCTACAGAACACGGCGCATCACGTATCTTGTGATATCACTTACGCCGATGTGGCTAAAAATCAACTACCGTCCGTGGTCGAATGTGATGATGCAGAGATGGATGATATATTAATTATCGACGACATATTTTCGGCCCGCGAGAAACGCTTCCTCAAGCGCGATATCGTTTCGTTTGCTAGTAAATACAGCATCACAAATAAGTAAGTTGAATACAGGCAATTGATAATCCTATGTCATTTAAATTTAATGTACCTTTTTCGACTCGTTACAGAACTGTTTCCGCTGCTATGGATGCACGGCTTGAGATGGGATTAGATACGAATGTGGAAATTGTTTTCCGTCGGCTAACTACTCGATCAGCCTTCAATCTGATCAGCAGCTTACCGCACGTTTCCATGATGCCCGAGCTGATCGGTAGTATGGGCGCATCGGCGCAACCATCCGAATCGTTATCGCCATGGCCGGAAAGCATTATGGATGTATGGTCCGGGCCGGAATATCTACAAGGCATCGAGACCAACACTATGCTAACGGAGGTGTTTGATAAAATACTTTCCGATCTACATCAGCTCGACTCATGGCTAAACCTGGAGAAAATTCTTCAACTTTGGCTGACGTTGAATGGGGAAACGCACGAAAATCTACCCGGAAGTTGCACAACCGGTTTGCACGCCTACTCATGTTCACGCATCGCTTTTGGCGATCGGGCAGTCAGGGGATTGCTGAAGGCACTAGCCACCCATCCAAACATTAAGCTGCGAGCCTGGTGCCTTGGGTTCCACTGCTTGAATGTGGCATGCAAGCCTCACGGCGAAGCAGATAACCTAGAGGCGGCGGCTTCCGTCGGTGATAGTTACTTCCGGCGCATGGGTAATCTGATCGTAAATGACGAAAACTTTGAGAAGATGCTCCTGCGGTTTTTCTCCGGTGCCGATCAATCGATGATTTCCATGGACGGCAGTAGCAGTCGTTATGTGAGTACATTTGGAACAAAGTAAAGCATAAAATAAAAACAATTAAATTTATAATCGAATTATATTTCTTGCAGGCTGGGCCAACCGTGTGTAAGCTTGTGATAGAGTTGTTCGGTTGGTTGGAATTACGTTGTAGTGTGAAGGACAAATTAAAGCAAACGCTGCTACGGCTGACGTTGCATCTAGTGCAGTTTGGTGGTGCGATTGCCAACCAACAGGGTCCTATCGATGCCCAGAGTCAAATGATTAAGGAACTGTTAAATTATCCATTCGACAAAAGCGATTTGGGCATTGCGATGAGTGTTATTGAGTGTGTTTGTAAGTACCTCAAGTTAATTCATTTAATTTTCCACTGAATTCTTCTTTAATCCCTGGCGCATTGCTCCTTTTCCCCCAGCACATCTGGTGTACAACAATGTGGTAAACGTGGAGAAGCTGTACTGTCAGAAAACGACGGAGAACAGTAACTCCGCTGCAATGTTGGGCGGTGGAATGCGTTTCAGTAGCCTTTTCGCTACCGTTTTTAATGCAGAATCCAATCGCGCTTGTAAATCTGCAACCGACAGTTCGCTGCTGGTAGATTTGCTAAAGCTGGCATCGATACTTGTTAACACGAAAAATCCACACACTACTGGCACTGGAGGTGACGCCGGAACGTCAGATGACGCTCACGCCGGATCGGCTGGCGTACAAACGGTCGGCGGAGATAATTTGAACACATCGAGCGAAAGCCAGACGGATGAAATAAAGGCAGAGCAGCAGCATACCGGAGTTGGTGGTGCAAGCGCAGGAAATGTTCCTGGAAATGGAGCTAACGGTGGGAATGGTACAACGGGTAACGGAGAGACGCGTCCAAAGGTACCATGCTTTACCGACACCGTGCTACAACATTCTCCAACGATGAATCGTTTGCTGAGTGCTCTCTCCCATTGCAACCATTCATCGTTGACGATGCTAGTAGCGTCGACGGTCAGTTATGGGAGTGGTGCTGAAAGCAGCGGTACTAAAACCATTCGAAATACGCATCCGGAATTGTGTACCGTAGCAGATGCTGTGTTCCAGTTGCTGCTGTACCTTAGTCGGACCGCGTCCCAGAATGAGCTGGTGGTGAAACCACTGTTTGAGTATATCAACAATGCGTCCAACGTACGGCACCCGATGCCGAAGCTACATCTGTCGGAACCATTCCTGTGGTTTATTCTGAAGGTTCTCGGTACGCCAAGATCGGTTGCTATTTTCACCGAACTCGGTGGCATACAAGTGTTGTGCGAGAGTTTGGTCCGTAGCAATCGAGCGCTAATTAACACGCAGCCGAGTCTGGTGTCGATGATAATGCAACGTCTGTCGAAGTCGTCCGTTGGTTTGCATGGTGTGAGCGTTGCGAGCGGAAGCGGTATGGCTGGTGGAAGCTGCAGTGGAAGCTCGTCGAAGAAGAGCACCCCTATCATCGCGACACCCCGCAACGAAGAGGGACTAATCAATTTCGCACCGTACTCCACGATCACCTCGGACAATTTGTCTGTACAGGCGGCGGATGTACTAATACAGGCACCGCTTGCTTCCCATCGTCGAGCACGGAATCCCGCCTGGAGCTATTTGTTTTACCCGAACGAATCGAACGTTGATCTTACGATCACACTTCCAACGGCCGTGCTGTTGAAGGAGGTACAGCTGCAACCGCATCTCGCGACGCTTGCGTCGTGTCCTTCGGCTGTAGCAATCGAAGTGACGCGAGATAGTATCCTCGGTCCGATTCCCATTACGCAGCCCATATCGACCGTCGGCATGACGTGTATTCGGTTGCGCTTTGCACAGCCTGAAATTGCCACCAGCGTTATCATACGGTTGTACCGGCCGCGTGACGCTTTGAACATTGGTTTGACGCAAATATCCGTGCTGGGTACCACTACGTTCGGCGAGTTGCCACTAGCCGGTGGAGGGCCCTCTGGAATTGCTGGGAGCTCGATGCAAAGCTGGCCGAGTTCCTCCATTGTAGCGATCGGTGCAGGATCGGGATCGTCCGTCAATCTAAAACCGTCCAACGATTTGTGCAGCTATCGAAAGGCATTCGGTTTAGTCGACATCGATGACGCAGGGGTCGGATTGGGAGGAGGCGGAATGGACGACGATCGTATGGCAGGGGCAGCACGTACCAGTCTTGGCTGGTTGCGTGTACTAACGCAATGTTTCAGCGTGACCATCTTTTATGCGGATCAGGAACTCGCGAACCGTGTGATTGCTGCCGCGAATGAGGTATCCGGTTTCATGGAGGCTTGCTGCGCATTGCTAAACATTGCACCGAATAGCCCGAACGACACATTGCAAAATTTGGAAACCGTGTTGCTTAAGCTGGGGCTACACAGTCGCGAAATGGGCCTGCGGCTGATCAACACTCTGCTGCGGCAAAGCATACCACAGACGTTTCAACTCTCGAACGACTCCATCTCCGATCTGCTGTATCAGCTGTGCACAATGCAGAATGAGCATACGCGCGATCGGTTGCAAGCCATGCTGGAATGGGTGCTGACATTGTACGAACGATACCAGCAGAGCATCACGTTGGGAGCCGGTGGAAGTACGGTTAATCAACACCGATTGGCGCTTCACTCAACAAATCCATACAGCGGATTTGTGCGATGTCTGGCCGCTATTCTCTGGCAAGATTTTGCCACAGATCTGATTCCCGATTTGTTGGAAATGGTCACACGTGAACTGTTCGATGTACTGTTCAATTGGTTGCAAGAGCTTAAACAACATGAAGGAGGCACTAGTGGACCGTTAAAGAAAGCGATCGATGCACTGCTCTGTTCGGTGTGCTGCATCCGACCGGAGTTTTTCACTATGCTCCTACGGCGTATGGGCGTCCTGGTGCCGAATCTGTCGACTGATCTGACAGCCTCGATTTCAGACGATCGTAAGGATGGCGAACGACGTACCGACGACAGCAAGCAGGAGGAGTCGGACACAACTGAATGGTACAGCCATTTGGTGATAGAAGATATCGCGTGTTTGGACTTATCGTGCAGCCAACTGGCAACAATTGCCATGGCCAGTCAGTCTCCGTTGGCCGTGCAGCAGCTGATCGATTCCGGACTACCGAAGTTGTTGAACTCCGTCATCTTGGAGTTTTGTCGCCGAGCGGCTAGCTGTGTCGAACGACTACGACGAGGTCCGACGATGAAAGCTACCGGCAGTGGCGTTAGCGATGGTCAGTCTGCTGTTCCATCTGCCAGCGGATCGTCCGAAGGTTGTTTAACGGATGCTGATAAGTGGAGCTGTGGCGAATCGGCCGAAAATGCAACAAACCTCCCGATGGTGAACATTCATAAGGTAACGGAGATTCTCGTCTTCTTTACGGACATGTGTTCCGAGGGTCATATGCGGGACTGGTTGGGCAGCCACGAGGGCGCCATCTTCTGGGAGCCATTGCTACTGTTGCTGTGCAATAGCCATCTCGCAAACGTGACGCGTGAGATAACGACACAATCCTGTCTTGAATTGGAAGAGTGCTTCATCAAGTTCCTGTCCCGCGTTACTACCTGTCACCCGAAAAACCAGGAAGTGTTAACAATCAACCTTATCTCAGTGATACGGAAGTCGGATCCAACGGAGGAGGCGATGCATAACAGCAGCGCTGCCGATGGTGGTGCACCATCGACTGCTATTCCGGTGCCGGGAATTTCACCGAAAAACTGTATTTCTGGCTTCACCCGGCGGCTTTTGTTGCAGATTTTGCTCGAAAGCGAAAAGATAATGGTGGCGGTGCGTAGCGATCTGCCTCTGCTGCAAAGCAAAGAATCGAACGGTGTGGGAGCAGGTGGACTGTACAACTCGATCGCCAATCATCCGTCGAAACGGCCAAACGCTCATCTCATGCTGTTCCAGTTGAGCACGAATGCTAAATGTCAGGATATACTGGACCAGTGTGCTGCTGCCGTTTACCAGCCAATCCTACCCTCTGCCGTGGCAGTGTCTGCTTCAACTACTACTGGTTCACAGCCCGCGACCGTAGTGACATCAGCAGGTACTTCTGCTGGAACATCGTCCACAACGGCGGGAGGTCTAGGTGGTGACTTGTCGTTGTTATCTGGTGGTGGAAGCACAATAGCAGCGAATGTTAGTGGCCAGTCCATGGGTGCCTCTACCAGTGGATCTAGCAATGCGCCGGGATGCTCACAGAGTGAGCTGTGGGAGCTGGGTATGGGACTTGAGTTCCTAAGTGTTGCAGCAGGAGTTACAGCGAAAGATAAGCGGTTGAAGGAGGCCAAAAATCAGGCAACAACGATGCGCCGCAAAGATTTGCTTTCAATGTTTAGTAAGTCGAGCATCATTTTCACATCCTATTGATATGTGTTGCTAATATTATATATAACTTTTCTATTTGTAGAAATAAAAATGGACGATTCAAAGCTTTCCGTACCGGATGGAATGTTCCTTACACATTCAGCAGTCCCGGAAGTGATTATAACGAGCGATACGACCATCTCGCAACTGCTGACTATGCTCAAATCAGCGGGTATATCGCTCTCGATACCGTGCATAAATCTGAACTTGGTAAGTCATTTAAAATGATTGATTTGTTTTCTGCTCTTAACTGACAAGGGTATTCTTTATTCGCTTTTTTATCTATTTCTGAAGATTGATGCCAAAAACAGACCACCTACTGATGCATCTGCTGGTGAACCATCCTCCATGTCCTCGTCGTCCGGTGCGGGATCATCAGTGTACATGCGTGCAACCGAGTTTCTGCCCTTACCGTCACCTCTGCAGATATTCTCAAGCCGTGGAGGGCTTTCGCTACTTGCACACTACCTACCGACTGTGTATCCTGAAATGCCGAAGAGCAGTGCTCACTACATGGATAAAGATCGTAGCCCGCCGGGAGGAACGGGTGCGGGAAGTGCCGGTGCCGGTAGCGAATGGGTGAAGCTCGAACAGATGGATGAAATCTACGAGGATTTGGACGACATTGTCGCAGAATCGTCCCCAAAAGCGCAATCGATTACCGCCATTCCACAGCATTCGCTCGCAGCCTTTGCACTGTTCCTGAAACTTCCGGCATACTCGGAAGTTTTGCTCAACGATACCGTCCGGGCGCAGTGTTTGCTGCGTCTGATACTGGGCGTTACCAGTGACGGTGAGGGTAATGAAATTTACAGTTTACCCCTGTCCAACACATTACCTACGCTGCCGTTTGAAGTGTTCCGGCAACTGTTGGAATCGTCACCATTAACTACTGACGATGGAGTTCTGCTCCGGCGCATGGTGATCGAAGTTGGTGCAATACATCTCGTGCTAAACTGTCTTAGCATCTTCACCCATCACAACAACAGTGGGTCAGTACGATCCGGTGCAACAACATCGTCAGTGCCGGTGGGAACAAGCAGTAATAGTACAGCAAACAATGTAAGTCTAATGATACCCGGTTCAAGTCCTATTTGTCCGTATAACGAGGGTATATTTCCTTTTCAGACATTTGATACATTGTGTCATGGAATATCCAGCGGCAATGGTACCAATAAATCGTCAGCCACTATGACGGGTAATCCAGCTGCTAATAACACGGAAGATCAACTGAGTGCTGATGATAAAGGACATATGTACTGGGCGAAAGGAACAGGTTTTGGTACCGGCTCGACGCAACAATCGTGGAACGTGGAGCAAGCACTGATGCGACAAAAAAGTGAGGAAGAACACGTTACTGTGCTGCTGCAGGTAGGTGGAAAGATAACTCCTTTCTTCTTTTAATTTATACTAATGCAACACTAATTTTGCCCGTCTAGGTACTGTCGAGTTACATCAATCCTGGCTGCAATAGCTATGTGATTAGTGCTGGTTCGGAAGAATTGCACAACTACAAGGATTCGTTTGAATCGGTTGGCGATCTACCACCAATCTTCCTCGATCTCATTCAGCAAAGCTGTCTCATTCCTGCCCTTAGTTCCTATTTGCGCAACGATTCCGGTAAGTCTGACTGGTGGCTAGTCGTTGATTAAATACGGTGTAATAAACACAGCTTGTATGATGTATTTTCAGTGTTGGATATTACGCGACATATTCCACTGTACCGCGCCATTCTGCAGCTGCTGCGAGCCATTTCCGTGTCTAACCAGCTGGCGATGCTGCTGGTGAACAAGAATGCCAGCGAAGGTAAACTGTCCATCGCTGGGCTGTTGTCGAACATGAAGGCTTGTGTGGATACTTATGCTAGTCGATTGAAGTGAGTACACAAGCGGTTGTCGCTCGTTGGTTGCATATTAATGTGTCTTTCGTTTCTGCTACGGGATATGATAGGGTGAATAAAAAGTCAAACTTGAAAGGACAGACGCAGAAAATTATCGTCAGCCTGGACGACGGCGATGATGAAGGGTTAGCACTGATGATGCATGACATTCAACTGACTTCGCTGTTGGTGCAAAATGCTACCAACATGGACACCACGAGTGCGGCTGATGAGGGAGAAAAGCAATTGATTCCACGACCGATCACAAAATCGGTAGAAGACAAGTATCTGGAGATTATGAAAGCGTTACAGTTTGGTAAGAAAGATTTTTCGGTGATATTGAAATATCCAGTTCTAAAATGAACTACTACTGCTCTTTTCTACAGACACATACGAGATGATTGCAGAATCGGAAAATGGTTATCGTTTTACGATTTCACACCATTTTGAAACGAACGTACGAATGGCAGGTGACCGGGGTCATCCAGGGCGGGTGAAACGGTTGGCACAGGAAACGGTTACCCTTTCGACTAGTTTACCACTGTCTTATAGTAGCTCGGTATTTGTGCGGTGTGACACGGATCGGTTGGATATCATGAAGGTGCTAATTACCGGACCGGCGGAAACGCCGTACGCTAATGGTTGTTTCGAATTTGATGTCTACTTCCCACCGGACTATCCCAACTCACCAATGATGATCAATCTGGAAACGACCGGGCGCAACACGGTCCGTTTCAATCCCAATCTGTACAACGATGGCAAGGTTTGCTTATCCGTACTGAACACATGGCACGGGCGACCAGAGGAAAAGTGGAACGCGCACACATCTAGCTTTTTGCAGGTGCTCGTTTCTATCCAGAGCCTTATCCTAGTACCCGAACCCTACTTCAACGAACCGGGCTTCGAGCGCAGCCGAGGTACGCCAACCGGTACGCACAGTTCCCGGGAGTACAACAGCAACATCTATCAGGCGTGCGTTCGGTACGCGATGCTGGAACAGCTGCGGCATCCGTGTCCCTGCTTCCAGGACGTCATCCATGCGCATTTCTGGCTGAAACGCAATGAAATCTGTAACCAGATCGAAGAATGGATTGCCGAACTGAGTCATCCGCTGCAGCATGAGCGCACAGGTCGAACGATATCGTTCAACGCGATGGTACTGCGCCGTCAGTACAGACAGTTGCGCGAAGAGCTTGCCAAGCTGACGCCCCCGGAAGGATTGGAAGAGGCAGACTATCCGTTTAACGCCGGTAGTAACATCACGCCCACCACACCTTCGGCCGTTGGCACTGCTGCAAACGCTGCCTCCGCTTTACCATCCAGTGCAACACTTCCCACCTGTCCGTCCTGCTCGCTGATGCATTCTTCATCGTCCTGCTCGTCCTCATCATCCTCCACATCGTCGTCGTCCTCTTCATCATCTTCCTCGTCCTCCTCTTCGTCGGCATCATCTTCATCTTCGAATTCGTCAGTTCATAGTCAGCAAGCTGCCCCCACGAATGTGGCGGATAGCAACGTAACGGATGGTTCCGAGAGTGGTGGTGGTGGTAGCGTTCTGCTCCAAATCGGTGGTGGTTCCAACAGCGTAGAAGACGACGCAGAGGTGAAGGACGGTATGCGGGACGGCAATGAGACTGACAGTGGCAGTGGCGGTGGCGGGATGATGACGGAAGAAGTAGCGGTCGTGTTTAGCGATCATTCCGAGGAGCAAGGTAGTGAAACCAACGTTCATTCCGGTACCGGTTCCGGTGGTGGCGACTGCAGTGAATCATCATCCAGCGGCAGCAGCATTGTGACGGGCGTTTCGGCCGGTTCCGTCGATAATAGCAGCAGCGAATCGACTGCCGTCACGGGCGGACTCTCGGAGGAAATGGTCGGATCTAACCAATTGCCGACCGGCGACGATATTAGCAGTATCAACAGCAGCGAGAAGCCAATTAGTAGCAGTGTGCACGAATCGCTAGATGACGACGCCGATCTGTCGCTAGAGGAAATGGCACTGTCAATGATTTAGGTAAGTGAACAAAATCGACGCACGAGTGATTGCTTGCTGCGGGATCCCTTTCTCATGCTGATCATGTTTATGCACTGTTCATTTCTTCGCAGACTTATGTTGAGGAAGCAGAGAGCACTGCTTAGTCATGGAAAATGGCATACATGTACCCCCAGTTCAGGATAGTGGGCTGTAAGTTACATCTTAGCGTAAAATTAAGACCGATAGTAAATTCGTAACAAAGAAAACAAACCCCGATTGTTGTATGTTTAAACGCAAGCGCTTCCGCTGTATAGTGGAACGTGCCCGACTGCGAAAGCGTACAGTGATGTGATATAATTAGTTTTGCTTTCAATGCGCGGAAGAGCTTTCGATCTCACACAAACACTGAATGGGTTGAAACTCAAAATGTTTGCGAGTGTCGACGATAAAATACAGAGCAGGTCACCAAGGGTTAGGGCAAGAAATAGAAAGAATACACTAGGATAATGGACAGTGATACGAAGAAGTCGTGCATTTTCAGCTTGTGGGATCGTGTTTGTGTACGGGGGAAGGAGGAAGGATAGATACGCAAATAAAACCCTTTAAAGAAGCCATAGTAACGAAGCGAAAAAGTACCCGAGTAGTTTAATCACATTAAGTAACACCGGTCCTTTATTGTCGTTTTACCATTGCATGGGATCCATAAAGTTTTTTTTACATAATTGAGTAATATAATTGAGGGTAAAAATGTTTTACTTTCAGTTTTCGAACGAAAGGAATCGATCGATGTTTTCCTCGGTTTACTGTACAACTTAATCGCTTTTGCTATTTGCCGCAACCATTTTGCCGCTGTATCGTTTATAAATATATAATCTTTGCCCTAGCAGTAGTCTTAACGTGTGCAAATGCTAAATGGCCCAGTTCATGAACGGTAATACTTGTTTACACACATTAAGTTTAATATTATGTGTAACTTTCACTATGAAGCTTCTGGTCCGATCAAATGGGAAAATCGTTGAAATGCGTGACCCAAGAACACGGCCAGACCTGGGTTGAAATCGTTATTAAATTGTGCACCTTTTCATACACGTTAATGACTACTCTGTTATCAGATATTTCGAAACGACCGATGTTCCGTAATCGTGGTTACTCAGCTAAATACGAGACAGATTCGTTCATTGTCTTTTGCTACTAATAAACTCGTTCCTTTAGTTTTTTTTCTCATCAAAAGTGGAAAGGTTTACAACTATACGTTCTTTGTAGAAGCATGAACTTACACGATTGCAAAACTATCATTGCCACATCCTTCATAAAAAAAGGAAAACGGAAGAACGTTGATCAGGGAATAATTCACGGGGAAAGAATATACATGAGCTCTACTTCAGTAAATATTTATGCGACTTTTCCTGACAACACAGCCCATTTGCGTTTCCAACCACCAATACCCTTCATGAAACGTTTGCATGTTTCCACCAACAGCGTAGAAAATTCTAGTTTTGAGTGAGGGACAAACACTCCACTCCCGGTTAAGCAACGCAAATAAAAGATGTATGTTGTAATAAGTCCAAGGAATCAAATAACATTAACATAGCGAAGGAAACAAACCACAAACAGACACAAGCGCAGTAATAAATGTAATTAAAATAAAACGTGCGATTGAATATTGTATCATCGGTGCCCTCATCCGAATATCCCCGGTTTCATCCTACAGTACAATTGTGAGTTGTTCAATCTATTTTTAAACAATACATTAATCAATTTTCTTCCACAATGCCGATGTGGCTTATGTAGGCCTGTAGAGGAGTCGCTAATCGTATATACGCTACATGTTCACATTTCGATTCCGTTGTCATGATGAAAAACCTCATCAAACGGCACCCACCTGTGATGTTATTTGTCAGTTGATATTCTCTGGCTATTTTCTAGCCTATTTCCTGTAATTTTATTTAAATTACATGTTTTGATTTTCCCCATTATCTAGCAGAGAACAAGTATACAGTGCGTAACATAGCTATAAGGCACTTGTTTTTGGAGAACGAAAATATGAGATATATATTTTTAATTGTTAACAACTTACGGAACATCATTCTTGCCTGTTCAGTTCTGCTCAAAAAATTTTAAAAAAAAACAATGGTCATATAATTATGTTACGAATGGTATTAGCACCGAAGCATATTAATTCCGTTGGTGGTTTCTGTGGTTAGCGAAAATAGATTCATTCTGCACAGCTGTACGTGTTTTTTTCTTCACAAGTGACCGCACTACGATTGATCTTGGTTGTCATCATTACTTGGGTATAACAAATGTTTTAAAAAAACATGAAATACGTATGACCCTTTACGACTTCCTGCAATATTGTTGCACTAATGGACGGAGGATTGCGTTGATTCCATTTGACAAAGAAGAGAGCTTCAATGTTCTCTATGGAATTTTTGTTAGAAACCATTCCTGTGCTTCGGAAGCATTCCGATCTAAATAAAATGCTCAAAAGCTTTGTTGTAGTGTACAACCGTTATGGTAATTTTCCGAGAAAATGATTTGCCTGCCAAAGGGCAATTGTACGGAAATGCTACCTAGTGGACATTCGAGGAAAGCAATCCGGACAAGTACACGCGCCGCCGCGTAGCCTTAGTGACAAAGTGGCAGCAATTGCGTTCATACACATTTTACGCACTGGCCCAGTTGCAAAACCATACGATAATGTCGAATTTGTGATTGTATTTTAAAAATAATGAGGACAGTCATCTCCGGACACTTTTCCGAGAATCGTTACCGATTAGAGTGGAATGCTTTGTCGGGGTTTGGAACCCGATAATTCGAACCGGCTCCGCTTCCGTGCTTATCGTTGGTAGAAAATTCGTCTAATCACATCGGCGCCGCGGTTATTAGTTATGCGTGTATTGGCACAGTAGCAGCCACTCGATCTGTTTAATGAATATTTATATTGCTTTCGAATCCAAAAAGCACGGTTCGCTAAAAGTGGACGACGTGTAGGGTTGCGAGCAGAGCCGGCACCGAAAGCATGGGCAAACTAATTTCAAAAACATTCATTATCATTTGCGCATCCCACCGAAAAGCACTCACAATCTGGGTGTATTTGTAATGTGATTTTTTTTTGTTGGTTCTTGTTATCCTTTCGGTGTGCGTCGCGTCGCACGAGCTGGTGCGTGAACCCTCGGGGAGTAATTTACGCTCCAGGTTAAGGGTCAATCTTACGTGAAGCTTTTAATGCAGTGGTCGCTTTATTTTTTTTTGTGGGTTAGGATAAAAAAGAGAATAGCCTTAGCTAACGATAAGTGTAGTGTGAGGGGTTGAAAATGTGTTGAAAAATTTCTCCCATTGTGAGTAAGTAACTTGTTTTTGTCTGCTTGTTATGGATGGAATCATTTTAATTTTCTTTTCCTTATTTATTTTTAGCCGTATAGTGTTCTGTCTCCTCCCCAGTGCTCTGGAGACAGCACTTTGAGCGATGATTTGCATTGTGAAAGCGGACTACAGACTGTGAGGAAGTTGGCCCACATTGTTTCATGGGGCGTAGAAGAATGACGGCGCTGACCTTACACAAGAGGATACGGCACGTGATTGGCAAAACCCTTAGCGGACAGCTTTCATTAGTGAACCGGAGAAGTGTAGTATCAGCTGCGATGCATAAAGTAATCAATCAACATAAACTGCCCCACGATGATTGATGTTTGGCCGATGGATGGTACTATTCCACTCAGGAATAATATGTATATGTCCGGTATGGTGCGTAAACGGAGAAGGGGGCTTCAAATAATACAGATTTCGTTTATATTCAAATTAGAATGTTTCTGTAAAATTGCAAAACAGTGAGTGCGTTAATCGCTTCCCGATCGTTTAATCATTTCATAGAAATTATGGAAATTCTAAAAACGTACAGTGCCTGGTCAAACGGTTAGTCAAGGGTTCCGGCTGTGTATGCTTCATTTCGCCCTTCCGGGTTCCAGTCCCAATAATTCCGTTAAAGCTAACCGAAAGGCCACTTGAAAAAAATCTAAATACATTCCGTATAACGCGCTTCTCGACATTTAAGAAATTCAAAATTAAATTTCTCAATTTTTTTATTTTATAAAACCCTATTTATTTTTTTCCATCACTATTATTTATTTGGTCAAACTTAGATTAGTTGCCACATGTAAAAATTCTTTTTTAGTCCATAACAGTCTATAACAAAACCATAAGATCACTTGCTTTTTTTGTAAATAATTGAAAAAGTTGATGAGTTAGGTAGGTAGAAATGATTTTCTGCAAAGTTTTTGAAGATAAAAAATACGTCTGTTTTTGCTCAGCTTTACTGCCAGATTGAAAATGATCTTATGTAATATAACTACAAAGCCGCTTACGAAAATCTATCGTTTTTGATACAAATAATCATTGTAAAATTGTATAATAAGGCCAGGACATTGAGAAAAGAAAAAAAAAACGTTGTAAAATTCAGTACAAATTGCAGGTAGTTTAAATGACTCCCGCATAATTTAAAAAATGTATTTTATTCATTCATTGACATTGTCAAGAGATCCCTAGCATATCATTTCGTTAATTGAATTTGAAAAAAAATTTTGGTAAATTTTCTATGTATACATTTTTATATGTGCATATTTGAGTTGCACACTATTACTTCGCAGAATATATTTTTTACATTGCTCATCAACTGTTTCAGTTATTAAAAAAAAAAAAAAACTAATGTTCTGATAGATGATAATGGTACGAAGTAAAAACAAACATTTCAAATGTTTTTGACCAAGGCGACCTCAGTGTAATGCATTACCCGCGTATTTCGGGCAGACGTGTATTCTTCATTTGCGGGGCTCCCTAAGTTCGTTGACTTGTCTAGCTACTAGTAGGAGTAACATACTTTCACCCATAGCTCGGGTTCTCTAAGAACCATGCGCCTCCATTACAACCGTATGATAATTATATTAATATTCACGATTATAAACAAAGCTGCGCTTAAATAACACCATCCCGGTAAGGATGTGTACGAAAAACAAACGAAATATATATGCTATGTCTGTTTGATTTCCGCTCATCCGTAACGGAGCGCGAACTGTTGACATTTAACCACGAGACCAAAAACTCGTCCCGGATCGGACACGTGCTTCGAATGGAACAGCCCTTTAATACCCCGTTTCGGTTGTGTGCTATGAGAAATGTTAAGCTCTCCTGGCTGTTTATTGCAACGCAAATTCCTTGTAAAACGAAATGGCACAAAACTACACGGCACAACAATGGCCGGGCGGCAGTTCCGTTGCGTGTGTAAAGTGTATGGAAAAAGGATACTTCCGATGTAAATCGTGTGTTCGCTTCACACGTATTGGCAAATTCCGTTCTGCTGTTGGATTTGCAATCCGCAGCTAAGCAGCATTGATAGCTGCACCGATGACGGGGGCCGTGTTTAAGGGCGTGAAACGGAATTTATATTGTTTTGCACAAGTTCCAAGAACGGAAACTATTCGCCGTGCGTTGGTAGCTTCGTTGGTGGTTGTATTCTGAAAAAGTTTTCCTTTTGTTGCATAAACCATGGAGCTACTAATGTTTCACAAATATTTGCTGCTCCGGTTGATTAATTGGAATTTTGACTAAATTCAAACTTGACCTTAAATTGATATTGATAATAATTTTTTTAACGCTCCGAGTCATATCGTTTTACATATTTGCCCTTGGGGTTTTATTATAATCGCAAGGTTGATTGAATTAATTATGTTAATCTCTAGTACGGAAGTTTCATTACACCTTGTTAAGAACTTACCCATCAGGTGCAGAAAGCCACCACGGTTTTATAGAACTTAAATAAAAGGCTGTAAACGAAGTCGTCGTGGTTGGAAATATTTCTGCGGTTGACATACTGACGAACATCATCGTGTTGCCCCTCGACGGCGTGGGAAAAGCACGGTTATCACCAAAATGCCTAAATCCCGCCATACGCAGGCAGGCGACCGGTTTAGGCTTAACGTACCGACGACAGAGCGTACGCACAAAGATAGAGGCTGTTTGCATAAGGCATTTTCAAATGCAAAATCCGACAGGTGTTCTCCATCATCGCCCCGAAGTTAGCTGGCGGAAAGCGCCAAACGGAAACCATAGAAAGGCCAAACGATTGCTCATGGAATTACGGTCATAAAGGTGGTGCGAAAACCATAAACCATACACAACCAGGAAACGGTGTTTGGGGATGGTGGATGCTGGGTGTGAAAATTTGTACGCATGATATGTTTTTTCGTCTGTTTGTCAAAAAAAAAATTGCGCAAGAACGTTTGCTCACTTCCAAGTTCCGCTTTACGACGTTCCATTATGCAGTGTGGTGTGAAACGTTAACGGACAGGTAAGCATAATGATTACGCTGTGCTTACATTGGGCTATATATATTTGTTTTACCGTTAATAAGTAAAGTGGCCAGCATCTTTTCCTTATATTTGCGCAGGCCAATTTAATGGATTGCTCATTTGCAAACGCAATATGGTGATTTGTTTGTGTACCAATTCCATTTACCATTTTATTACTGTTTTTAATAGTCACCTAACAAAATGATAAGTAACGGTTTATGGCACTGTTTAAGTATAATTAGAAAAAAAAATTAACATATTTTAAGCTTATTATAAGGGCATTTTGTATTATTGAAAGTAAAAGGAAAAGTATTAGGAAAAATAAAAAAAAAATCTACAAATAATATTTTTTTGCAAATAATGAAAAACATCATTTCCGCTTATTTTTAATACAATTTATCACATTTTATTGCTTTACACTTTTTGCGTTAGTTACTTTATGTGGCATGGAGCAATTTTAAATTTTGTATTATTGTGTTCAAAAATATTTAGCAATGTATTTACTATTCAAATTGCTTCGCAGAGCATCATATTTATTTGTTTTTTTTTTATACATTTTTGAATATTTTTGTTATATTTATTATATTTGAAAAACAAGTAGCTTCCTTGCCACTGTGGCAATTTCTAATTAAATTAAATTGATATCGAAACCCAAAATCAAGCCACATGGCTCTATTTAATGTCATTTCAGTAATTATCTATCTCACTTTTTTTTTAAACCTTCCTAAACTCAATCATCCTGAAAAAACGCTCGTAAAATATCCTTTAAAGTGGGCTTAAAAATGTTAATAGCCTATGTCTGGGAATCATTCGTGACGTAACTTACCAGAACACTCAATTCCCGAAACACACACACATTCAGACGAAGCGGCCAAACGGCGAAACGTGCTTCGTTCGCGCTCAGAAAGTGCAAAAGCCACCGTTGAACGCCAATAAATCGTAACAATCTTGTGTTTTAGTAAACTATGAACCTCGAAAACTATCAGCCCATGGCTGACCGCCTCTCCCAGTTGCTTGAGTCATACATTCCGCGAAAAAGGATTGTGCAAGTGTTTCCACTGATCGTCACCGGTTTATCTGGTTCGGGTTAACCTCCGGTGAAAATTTATAGCTTTTATTTTTCCCTGTTACTCCTTACCCATATCAACCACCCCGGAGCCAAGAAGGAGCATAGTCCGAAAGTCTAATGTACAGTCTGTTTCACCGTTCGAGCGTAAATGAATGTGTAAGTGCATTCCGAGTCGCAAGGTGATGGTGGTGGGTAATTTAATTTCCCGCCGGAGGTTTTTTTTTGCTTTTGAGACTGCTTTCAACGCGGAGAGAAGAAATGATTGCAGTCAAGTGAAGTCGTGCATTCAAGTGGAAAGGAAAGAAAAAAGTGCTAGGGAGAAGAAATTATCATGCTCTCTTTCGTAGCACTCCAAGTCATCTAGTAGGCTACGGTGAGGTTACCACTGGCATCGGTGTGTGTGTGTTTACCAATTCGAGTCAATTATATTTGTATCATGTCACATACCGTGTCTACTGTGCCAAGTCAAGCCGGATGTGAAAGTCACCGAAACCGTGCCGCCAGGATGCGGCATATTGTCCGTAAATAGAAAATCGGAGCGACCGTACGATCGTAATCGCATCGTTCATTTTCCTTGACCGGATTGTATGAGGTAAATTTGAATATTCTTGCTCGTGGTAATGGTGGGTTTCTTCTATTTTTTTGCGTTTTAGATAATTTCCTTCACAACCATCAATCTCATGGGACGTGCTGCGGGTCGTCTGGAGGAAATGATTGATTTTTCAACCGGGACTATCCGGGCGAACCGCAGCAGGACAGATGATTTTACGCCCCAAGCGTACGGTGCTACGGTTCGGGGATATCCGCTACGTCTAGCCAATAAATCATGCCCAGTTTAGCTAAATCTGCAGCAACTGAATAATGCAGACCGGTATATAGGTAGAGTGAAATTTTGATGGAATATTCAACAGGGAGCTTCCAAGGTACGCTGATCCGTACCGAATGGACGCAAAATGCATTAGCTTATTTGATGTTTTGTAAATTAGATTTGTGAGCATTTCTTCCATGCTGCACCTAAAAGGAACTTTCATAGTTCTGCAGGTGCTTTGTGAAATAATGAACTGGGATTGAACATATCCATCCACCATTAAAGCACGCGTCCCATCAACACTCAAGGGACTGCCTTCTTAGGCATCGTAAACATTCACCAATCATGTATTGAAAGCTGTTCCAACAGATATTAGTTACTTGCCAACGATTCGCGTATCATCGAATGGAGCCAGCTGGCTAAAAAGGGCGGGCCGGTTCGTGGAAAGTAAAGGATCAAAGGTAAACAAATAAGGAGAAACAAATTTAACGCTACCTTCGAAGCTTATTTGCCGGTTTCCGGGCATCGCTTTTTTGCTCGTAACTTAATCTTTTGCCGGAGCTCTGGTACACAAGGGTCTGGCGGGATCGTATGTGTCCCACATTCAGCACTGTACCATTGTGCTGACGTACATGTTCTTTTCCTTTACTTTTGGTCGTCCTATGCCTTCTTTCGGATCTTCAGGCGCGATGCGTGGTGTGCATCGTTAACAAGTAAAACTTTAACATCGCACAAAGCTAGGGTGAGTTGAATTATGGGGAGTTGCCTTAAAATTCTCGTGTCAAATGATATCAAGTTTGTTTGGGATGAATTCGTTTGTATGAATTTTCTTTAAACCCTGTTTTGAATAGAGAAAAAAGAGAAAACTTTTGCCCCTAATGAAGTTAGGCACCAGGCGTCTCCATTTCGAGGGTTAAAGCACCATGCGTCTCCATGAGCTTTCAATGGCACGAAGCATGTTTGATAAATTGTTAATTTATTTATGACAAACGAACGAACGGGGGGAATGAAATACATCAAAATGTTTCGCTCTTGTGCAAGGTAAAACAAAAATATTAACCTTTAAAATCAATCAACATGACATACCATTACGCACTGCAGTTGAAGTACAAACGCAAATGGAATTCATGGGAATAGAATAATTCAATCATGCTGATTGGTACTAGGTATTACACGGTCCATACAATTTTTCAATATCCATCCGGGCATATAGCTTTATGGAATTGGTTTTTTTTCTCTCTCCTTTGTTGCACAAGTTTAAAGTGATGTTTGTGCAGGTAAATAAACAGGTGTAACAGAGATAAGGATTTATTGTTTATTCTTGATAAAGCTTACAGCATCACGAAGGTATTAAATCTCCTAAAAACTTCTAGCACCCAAAAATCCTTCCGAGTCGATGGTCGAGTTAGGTCAGTGCTTTCGAATGCGGACCAAGTTGTTCTGGGAAATTTCATCCCGGTTGGGAAATCCTTTTAATAAGGTTTTGCGAAACCTTGCCAATTTTTGCCGTCATGGTTTTTCCCCCCGTAGGGAAGAAAAGGGAAACAATAAATCCGCCACCGATGGTCATGTTTCGTTGTTTCGCTGGCTGAAACTTTTGTTTGGCTGTGAGCCAACACTGTACCAACGTGGGCTGATGCTGTGTTTTTGCGAGTGGAAAATATGTTAAAACATTCGATGCCACCACAACTCCACACTCGTTCGTTGTACGGACAACATTAATGCAGCCCCGAAAACAAACACAATAATCAATCAAACGATGTGAAAACTGTCATGACCACAGCCGTTTTCTCTCCGGTAACACAATTCAAAAACGAAGCATACCCGGAACAGAAGTTTAGATTCTATTAAGTTTTATTGTGTTTCTTTACTGTTTTATTCCACCATGCGAAGGTAACACATTGGCGTGGTTCACCTTCAATAACTGACGAGTGGAGTTCCGGAAGCGGAAGTGACATTGAATGGACGATTGATCACCGGTGCACCAGTAGTAGTGGCACGAAGGTATGGTTTGGGTGCTGGAAATAGGATTACGCTTCTCTAGACGGTAACTACCAACGGTAGCGCAAGCATCAAGATGGCTACCACCGACCACCATCCGACTAGACGGACCGTCCGGCCGGAAGAGCAAACTTCGTTTTCGATCTTATCACAGTTGTGGAAGTGCTTCTCGGTGGACATAAGCTTGGCAATGCTCCGGAGAAAGGTGGCCGAGCTCGGTTTGCACTTGTAGCGGGCACTGTTGTACACGCAGTTCTCGTACGCATACCGTGCACTGGAACATGATGGGAATGTGGTGAGAAGGGGAAAAAGAGCGGTATGAAATTGACTGAATGATGCGAGAATGTATCGAGAATGCTTACCAGCAAAAATGCATGTACTGCTGGTTGAACGACTGCTTGGTGGTTTTGGTCATTTCCTCCCTCAGGATGGAGACGAACCGTTTCGAGCAGGAATCTAAATCTTGGTGCACCAACTGGAAGCATCCTTTGTGCCAGAGGAATTCTGCAATAGAGGACAATTTGATGATTCGGAGTTTAATGCGAACTACAGTGCGTACCACAACTATATGGGTACACCTTTTTTTTGCATTACATTGCAATTAAAACTTCAGATTACATCTTTCTATATTTATAGAAAATGGCCGAAGATAATTGCAATAATTCAGTGTGTAGTTGTAAGAAAAATGTTTACAGATGATGATTACATTGCTTAACTATGACAAAATGAGTCCAAAAGAATTTCTTCTCCTTTTAAAAATCAAAAGTTGAAGTTTTTAGGACGTTTTTTACTGTTACACTTTTTTACCAATTAGTTCTTTAACTTAGCGATGCTGCTTTTTTTTCAGGCCATTTACTGCCAACATACGTACTTATTTTGATTGGATTTTTTCCAATAAATCATAGTTTAGGGGAGAGAAATGTTTTGAATATGTTGAAAAAATATTAAAATTCAAAGTATGATGAATATTATGTGAAAATGTCTAGAAAAAGCTATAAAACCTTCAATTAATGATAGGTAAATATTAAAAATGTGGTGAAAATTTTAGTTCAGTATGAACAGGTTGTAACGATTTTTAGAAATATTATGTCCAAGACATAGTATTTCGGAATGTCCATATAGGTGTGCTACGGCCCTAAAAGGGTTTTTGTTTTCAAAAACATAATATTGGAAGAAAAAATATGGTAAAAACATGGAAAGATCTCTGATCTATTATCCATCTCGTACGCGGCAGTGTATGTGGGCCGTTGCGTTCCCAGCTGACTGCGCTAAATAAGCCAGCATAAGCTAGTTTTGTGTGTCGGAACAGATACATTCAGGTGCCAAACAGAAAGCAAACCAATTCGGGCTTTATTGTACCACTTAACGCACCTTGCTGGAACGCTCCATCATGGCACAGGAACTCGTACAACCGTTTCGCTCCGTACACCTCATTGTTAATGATGAGCCGCTCCTTGGCGTCGACGCACACGTCTAGATAGCGCTGGACGCATTCCATGCCCCGGTTGAACAATCTTGAATGATGTTACATAAGGGAGAAACAAGAAATAGAAAAAAAAATCGTACAAACCACATCCGACATGATTGCTACATCTTTTTTCCACCACACACGAACATTAAAGACGCAAGAAACTGCCAAAACTGTGGAATAAGTTAGGCAACAAAAATAAGGAAAAATTCCCCCAAAAAAGAAAAAAGGAAACTCCTATCCTTCCACTTACAAACACCGGTTGTTGATCTGGTCGATGGTTTCGGGAATCTGCACACTGTACAGCAGCTCCACCGCAATGTTGGGCGTCGAGTTGTGAAAGCATTCGTCGAGCATCTGGGAAATCTGTCCGCAGACCGGTTCGGGGAAGGCTTCCGGTGCGTTACCAGGCTCTGGAATGAAATAGAGATAACAGAGAGAAAAAAAACGCGCACTACACTAAGCGCTGCTACACGATGTTTCTGTTGAGCTGTGGCAACAAACAAAACCACAAAATAGAAATGAAAATAAAATGTGAAACGTGCGGAAAATCGTGTGCGCTTTTTTACGGGAGGAAATGAAAGGACGACATTTCACCGTGCAAATGAATTTCTGCACCACATCCGACTGAGAGTTTTAATCCGGACTAGTGGTAGTACTTTGACTTATGTTAAAGACTTTGCGACTGTGATGGAAGCGGACAGAACATCATCCACGCAACGAATGCAATTTGTCACCATCTGTCCATTCATCACGCTTTTCTGGCACCGTTGCCGAATCGAACAAGCGCAAAACACGAATATCCATTTTGTTCGCTTTCCGTTTCACCCAGCAGTTGGCAGCAGAAAGCATCTGTGGTGATGTTTTTACGACCACGTTAATGCTTGCGTTAATCCCCTTTACCCACATCGCCGGTGTGTGTGTGTTGGGCCTGTGCGGCAACAGTTCAACAGCCGCCTCAGCTCGTGTGGTTGATCCCATTGATGATCAAATACTTTTTCTTCCGTATTTATCGCCCACAAGGTTGGTTACAGCAGAAGTCGCGAGAAATCTCCACCTGCCCACACCCACCGCCCATGTGGGGTTTGGGGAAAAGGGACCTTATGGACCAACCACCCGCGGGTGGATGGATCGTGTGGGGTTCAAAACATTATTATCATAGAAATTAGGATAGCAAACGGTGAAGTGTAACAAGTGTGCTGATGACATGGCCCAACCCAGCTTATGTGTATTTATTTGCCCAAGTCCTTTTTTCTTCTTTCGGGACACCGTGCCAACGGAACCACTACTTTCGACAGCGGCGATGATGATGATGTTGTGTGGTTTGCTAGCAGTACATGCAATAGCTTTTTGTTCGGTGTAAACCTCGTACGTTACCCACTGCCGGGACGGGTGTCATAAATCATGGTAGAAGTGTACTTTAAATCATCAGAAAAGCAACTGTAAAGCTTCTTCACGTACTACTTGACGGAGTATGGTGCACCAATGGCGAGATTTGGGAATGATTTTACGCACTAACATTGTTCAAAGTGGCCTAAGTGGTTCTTTAAAAGAAAACAGTACGAGACGGAGTCGAAGAATCGGTACATCGGACAGTCTTTAACTTAACTGTCTTTAATCGTATAGCTTTTCGGGAAAATAAGATTTAAGGAATATGTGGCAAATTTTCCAAATATTATACCAAAAGAAACAATCAACTGCCAGCTCCGGGAACAAAACTTGTACGTTCAGGATATTCAAATGTGTTTTTCTTGAAACAACAAATGGTTTTTCAATTCGCTGCCCAACATTTTCTCGATAACTTGTGAATCTGTTTGTTTGAAATTTTCTTCATAATCTACTCGAATACTTAGTGAAAGCTTCTTCTGTTTTTTCCAATTGAAAGTGTCAATTGAAAATCGCTTGGTAAACTTCAAATGTTTTTCAATTTTATTATGAATTGGATTTTTGAAAATTGGTTCACCCCGTGTACTTGAATTCAGTATGTTCTACGGTAACATTTTTATTTAAATTTTAGTAACTTCAATATCTTCTTATATGCTCGTTAGTACAATCGTTCAAGGAAATACTGCCGTTCAAATTGTGTTCAATAGATCGAAGTTTATACAAATGGTGCTTCGTTTCATAGAAATTTTATGCATTGCATGCAATTGTTAAATCTTTATTCATACTAAAAATCTGGTCCGATGTATTCAACGATTTTTTAAATCGCTTAAAAATATTTCATTGTTTTAATCAATGTGACAGCGATGGACCAACGCTTTTGGAAGTCCCAAGGGGAAATAAAGTGGTGTAAGACTGACGCCGTTAACATCTTTACCATTGGGTCTCGCTCTGAGCCCTTTTTTTACTGATAAACCCGCGAGCTCTTACAAAAGGTTTGGATACTGGGAGCCTCCGACATTCATTCCACTTGGGGCGTTCAAGAGGCTTGATCCTCCACTGAGAGCAGTGGATTCTACGTCAACTTAAGCGAATTCGGAAATTATGAAATGAAGATAGCCCAACCGGTAGCGGCACCAGTCTTTAAATCTTCGCATTCCGTCCTCCCGAGGAATGTTGAAAGTCTTCTACCCCCTTTCATCCTCTTCGGGGTCCCTTTTGTTACCCTAAATAAAACACGCAACTGATAAATCAACAGTCCATGGTCATACTGAAGAACATGGATATTTTCAATCATGCTTCTGAAGACATATCAAATTTTTAAAATTTCAATCGATTATCATATCAAACTGTTGATGGTTTATGATTAACAGGCCATTTTAATTGGTGCAGTATTATAGTGGAATACTGCAATCATTTTTTGTCAGATACAGATTCATCAATTTAAAATATGATGATTTCTGACTGCCATACCGACTCACTTGTGTTGATAACAGCGCGGTAAGATAACAAAAGGAAACTTTCCAAAACATTTTTTTTTGTATTTTTGTAATGTCAATTTAGCACAGGCATCTGAATTGATAATGTTCTATGGAATAATTGTGGGAATTTTATGTTTTTTTGAGATTGTTGACTTTCTGATGTTCAATCATACCTATTTTCCTTTCTGATGTTCAGTTGATTTTTTAGCCCCACCGAATTTAGAACGACCTTTCCGTGCCGTCGTAACACATTTCAATAACTGATCACACATATTTGTATGAGTCACATAGAATGGTTTAAATAGATAAAAATGTAAAAAAAAACCCAATGAATTATTTCCCTGGAATTGGTGTACCAATTTTCCATAAGCTTATATTTCGTTATATTATCTTGTTTGTATTGATATATCAGTTTATACATTTTGTTATAATTTCCAGTTTACAAGTTCTGGTTCAGTTTATAAGTTCTTCTTTTTCCAGTCAATGGTCTTCAATTGAATGCATAATGAAAATATTCAGCACTAGATTGTATGTACTGCTTTAAAGCAAAATCCAAAAAAACGTTAAAAAGTTGAAACTAAAGTAGCACCAAACACTCATTGCTGTCTAAAAGCCGATGCTACCAGCAGCGTAAAATAGATTAGGCTTATTAACACCTAGTAATGAAGTTAGAATCTGTTGCTGCGTGAGTCTTTACTATAAAAGCTTTATTACATTTTATTAAATTTTCTGCGGATTTGTGCACCATTATCCGAGGGTAATTTAATTGTACCGTCTCCATTCGTCTCGGCCTGGGAAGATTATTATTACATTCTGGTAAACATTATTTGTTCTGTTCTTAGAACAATGTGCTTCAAGAATATCCGGCCTACACATTTCCGGCCACTCCGGACAGGAAATGGGAAACGGAGCATTTTTCGTTGAATTTCGCATCATTGCCATTCATCAAATGATGCTTAAACAGTGTAGATTCAATTAAAAAATGTCTTATAAATGTACACCCATTCGAGAGCAAACTTCATCAAAATGTTTGCGCTTTGTGCGGTAAGGTTTAAGTATCCGTTTACAAGTTCTCGCGAGACAACAGCTACTTTCGCTTCGTTGGATGGTTCAATTTGGATGATATTATTATTGCAGCCTCTTTTTCTATTTTATACTTCCGCCACTCTGTTATCATTGGCTTTGTTTGTTTACCGCTACCATCTACCCGCGAACGTTCGTTATTCAACCTGGCACTCACCCACCGCCGATGGCCGGTGGGCATTACGTTCACGTTACGGGTGGCAAGCAAGGATCAATGAATTCCATTATTTTGGGGGCGTTTTTTGCTTTCACTTTCTGTTCGCAATTCGCTTTCGTGTGATCTTTGGACGGTGTTGGCGATCCTGGCCTGGGGGCGCAACGCCATGTTCATGGCGACCGTTTCAAATGGCTTCCCGGCAGGCAATCGCGGACGAAGAAGATGTGTTTGCCTCTCCCCCCCCCCTCCCCCCGTACCTAAACAGAACCTTAGCCAGAGTGTCACGTTTTCGGATGCGTTCTAATCTCCGCGTTTTCCACTCTGTTTGCTGTTGATCTGTTTACTTACCACAGTATGTGGTGGAAAAAATGTAGCAAAAAATGGCTATCCTTAGCATGGTGTTGTGCTGCATATCTTTCGGATCCGCTGTGAGGATGATGGTGTTGATAAGACTGACGTATCGTGCGATGAAATGTTAATAGATTTCACTTATCACTTTAGCATTTATGGTGCTTCCAATCCTTTTTCGCATTAACCACACAAAGACACTCCAGTTACATTTTTATTGTAACAGTGAATCCCCAGAAACATTCACTCGCAAAACATCCGACACAATAACACTAACAGCCGTTGTGGCCACGTTTCCGTCCGGGGTTTGCGTGTGCTTACGAACCGGATGCTGCAACGACCCGTTACGATAGAGCGAGTGGTGGAAACTGAGCTTTTCCATGGAAACCCACAGCGCTCGACACGAGAGCACGTTGCCATGCCTACGTTCGGTCTGCGATGAACTGCACACTCACTGTTCTCCTCATGCTGAGTTACCCGAGGCACGATAAACACTCAACACAAATCCTTCCCACATATGGCGAGTGGCTGAGAGAGAAAGTGAACAAAGTGTTTGTTGAAAAGTTTGAAGAAGTGCAAGAATGGAGCAAAAAAAAAATACATTACCAACTTGAAATAAGCAATCAAACAACTTCGCGCGAACAAAATGCTAGTGTTCAATCGTAAGTACTCGTTGGCAGCTTATATCCACGCATCTACTCATTGTACGGATGCTGGTTGATTGGTAGCATGGAAAAACGTTTCTTTGTGCTGCGTTCTCACAATTGTTCCTTTCACGTCCATGTGCCGGACCGGATGTCATGCTGAATGCCAAACTACAAGAAAAGTGCTAGAAACGCCCTCACGTTCGCCCAGCAGAACCGCCGGTAGAAGTTCTTTTCGACAACAATGGTGTGTTTTTTTTGGGATTCTCGAGAAGGATCTAACCAGAAATTTCAAACTACACGATTTCACATTTTTCGCCGAAAATCAGATCCTCGTCCACAAGAATAAGCAAATTATCCATTCAGCGCAGTGCTCCTCGCCGAAGGTCTCGATTCCGCATTTCAATCACGTGCTGCATGCCAACCGTTGGGATGAGAATACTCTGAATTCACTTGTCGCGCGTGAAATCAAATGAGCTACACGCACTGCCCAGCAACCATTGCCCAAGTTTTTGCTTTTGTTGTAAGTAGCAGACGACCGGAACTGATGGGAAGGTTTTTTTCTCTTTTCTTTCTTCATCTCCTTAGTCTGAGTTCCGTCCCATTTCCCTTAGGGGCGGTGTATACCCGGTATATTTCCGGTCGGACCTTCGGAACCTTGTTTTACGATTTTTTTTTCTTCAGTTTAAGCCCACCGTGGTGATGATAGGAGTGTTGTTTACTTTGGTTTCTACGAATCTGAGTGAAAGGTAAGTTAATTAATATACACACCATTTGCAAAAGGGGAATCATGGAGCCTGGCATGGAGGGCGCCTGGTGTAAATGTGGTGTGAAAAATGTTTTAATTAAATTAACACACACCTCATCCGCCACAGTTTATTGGGTTGTACTTTTATGAGGCTGTGTGTGTTTTTTTTGTGCGGGGGAAATCTCTTTCAAACAAAATTGGCCAATTTATTTTACAGTTTTACAGTGAGGTGCTGCAGCTTTTTTGGCAACTATGTGTCATCTAACTTCTTGGCGAACGAACTATTATGAGGACATATGTACGTGCCATGTGGATAGTTGATCTTTGCTACTAAGGAACAGTCCAGATGGAATTTCAGTACTTCCGCTGCCGTGTTAAAGACCGTCACCGCTTGATACAGAAGTTATTTTAAAGCTTAAATTAATCTCCTATACTCAGAATAACACAATGTTGCCGGTTGATGTGGGAGAAACTATTTATAAATGTATTTATTCAACCATCTGTTCCAACCTGATCGTTGGTAAGCGCATAAATCGGATAATGCTTAAAAGTTTTCATAAAGGAGAGCAAATTTCAACGAAAAGCCCACCGTCAACTAATGCAAAACATCCCATATGTTGCTCCCGCGTGTCGGTGTTGGTGGCAACGTTTGGTTAGATTACATTTGTTGTGCCATGCTGTGTGATTTGTACATGGAGGTTGTTTTTTTTTCTTGCAAGAACAGACATTTTCTTCCTTGTACAGCATAGTTTTGTGTCGATGAGAAACGATTTAATTACCGTCACAGTTGAAGTGAAGCGTTACTAACAGCTTCCAGCAGATAAATGCACCATTAAAGCTGACGGTGCATGCTTATGCTTCCGGGATTGTACACAAAAAAGTACAAACTCACTTATCTTGGAACATTTGAAATAATTTCATTTTATTATGCTTGTCATAAATGGTTAAATTTACGAACATTCTCGCGAAAGGAAAAACGTTCCTTCACGGCATAAATTTCCCCGACCTAAAGCTGACCTTGCACGAACCAAATGGGACCGTTATCTACTTTAAGCAAAGGCCCTGATGTGAATTGTAATGGACGGTGCCTTCTATCATACATCTGTCACGTCTCGTTACCGATATTCGTGTTTTTTTTTTGCTCTTCTATTTGTTTTCGATGTTTTCAATCAAACAGACTGAACTTTTCCTTTCGTGTCTTTCTATTTTCGCATTATGTTGCGTTCTGCGTCGTGGTCTAGCATTGCTATTGAGTTCCCCAGCACTGGATCGAGGTGGTGGGCATGGTTGGTTAGTGAACTGTAATGGTATTGATGTCATTATCTCGCTTTTAGGAAGGGTTTTTAAGGTGCCGGATTGTACGGAAGACCGGTAAACGTTATTTAGACAATGTTTTAATGGAAAATTCACACAACGAACTACATTTTGAAGTAGCTCACCTCTTCTATAACCGGTTCTTAAGATAAAAGAAATATAAACTCATAGCATTTGAGTGGGCGCTAATAATTAAATTGATAAGAAAGAGATGACTTGTAACGAATGAATATTGTACAAATTCTAATCCATAATCCGTACGAGTTTGATTCATATATTCACAAATTTCGAGCTAGATCAGTTTAGGATTAAACATTCGCATAGCGTACAGCCAATCGGTTGTATGGTGGTAAATTATGCGACTGACACCGTGAGACATTTTATTGATTTACAGAAAATGTACCATTTCCCAAGGGAGTTTTGCTGGTATTGGAATTGCAAAGATGATGCGTCTAGCAAATTGGTATGCAGAAATTAATCGATACAATATATCCCGTACAGCTACAGACATGCGGAATTCAGCGGTGGGATCGCATTGACCGCAGATCGACTTCATAATATATTGGACATAATTGATGTGGCTATGTTAAAGATGTTTTTTTTTGTAATGAAAAAGATATTTTATATCAGTAAATTAAGTTTTGCGGTGTTAGCTCGAGAACCACAATATTTTATTCTTACATTTGCGTTCCTTATGTTAGCCAGAACATGTCCATAGGCGAGTCAGACAAAGCAGGATAGAAGGTATGTAGAATGAAGTTAAGATCCACTTTTAAAAGGGCTTCAAAGTTTGCCTTATCGAATTTGGAGGGAAAAACTAAAAATGCCAGCGCAAAAGGAGTTCCGGGAAGAGGCGTCTTAAGTACTCCATTCAAGTGACATCCCGCTGACATTTTCTTGAGAGTTCCCAACGGGCAGGGACTCTAAGCGACCGCTTTTCGTTATTTCTTACCCACTGTATTGCAGCACCACCAGATTGAGATTGCAAATGAGACCGAACAACAAAAAGCTGGAACTCTAATTAATAATGCGTCAGAATAGAAGTAAGTTCAGTTCTGTTTGGGAAGTAAACTAGTAGAGCTGACCGGCAAGATCTGTTATCGTAACAGGATCGAAAGTTAAAACAAGAACTTTGATTACAAAGCCGCATTGTTCCGGAAAATCGTACACACTGTGCGCTTCCATAATCCAAATGATTCCTAATGTTGATGTAAAAGCGTGATGCAAATGAAATCCTCTTGGTAGAAAACTGTAAAAGCTGTTAAAGGGGATATATAATTATTGTCGTTTTCGGTTGTGAGAACATTAAATACGACCAAACATAAGGCGAGCAGGCGTTAATAAGAGGGACACAGCGTTAAACAGTATTTAAACGGGCTTATACCGTTGGTCTGAACAGTCCTGTTAAACCTTGAACATATTTAACTCAAATGTGGTATCATAATCCCTTTAACATATACGTAAAGATGATCATTAGCATGCGGATTTGTGGTTAAATATATCGTCGTCTATTTTTTTCTTTTTCCCGTCGATGTTGAATCTTTTTGGTGGGAAAAACATTATAAACGAAAAAAAAACCATCAGCAAAAGTTTTATACCAGTCTCCATTGTGCACGGAACATCTTGCGGGGCATAACGTAAGGAAACGTTGCGTCAATCAGTGTTTTCTGCAGCTGTTAGCCAGCGTCTGCACTCGACAGATTCACTGATAGTTCGAGTTCAAAAAGTTTCACGCAATCCCATTCCGCGGAAACACGGGGTGGACCGGTTTTGCTCTGTTTGCGTGAAATATGATCTGGCTAGGTAGCAGCACGTTACTAAGAAGCCTGTCTGTCAGGAAGCGTTACAGAAGCAATTTATTAAAAATCGAAAGGAAAACCGGGGGAAAAGAAAAGCTTTCAATAATATACGTTTCGTACCGTACCGCCCTGCAAAGCTGATCTGTTTCCAGCTATCTTGATGTACGGGGTTTTCACGGTTATTTTTACCACGTGTAGCTCTCATCGGCCATTTATCATGCGGTACGCTATCATGCTTCATTATATGCTAGTTGTAGATCAATCACTACGGATACGGATAAGGTGATGCATGGACCGTGCATCGATCATGATGTGTGGCGTAGCAAAAATGATGTGCTAGAAGACAAATGCGAGCCATTAGTTTAAAGAACTTGTTAATTTATGTTCTACTAGCTATCCATTTAGTTAGTGTAATTATCTACTATAATATGCTTTCGAATTTCACATTTTTCTATGGGATAGAATCTTGGAAAAATAATCTCAGGGCCAGCAGATGTAAAGGATCAACCGGAAGCTTATCGAGGAAACCTAATGTTTTATTCAAACTACCTTCTAGAACCAGGAATGAAGGGATTCGAGGAGTGTGGGAGAGTTTCAGGATTTAAAAAATAAAACAAAGTGTTATTTAACGCGCTTGGTGTACAAATTCGGCGTAATCGATATAAACACGCACGATCCTTTTCGGGATGCAGCCTATGGCAATTGGCGAACGAATGTGTTACATCAGCACTCAGCTAACAGCAACACCATTGACCTTCAAACCTACACTTAAAACAACCAGCCGTGTGTGGGATATAATCTGTGGTAGTGGGTTAATTTGCAGCTTTCAAAGAACACGCTGCCCTTCCCAACCGTTTTGTAAAAGGAAGCAGAAATTAACGCTCCTAATTATTTTGAACATTATACCCAACCGTTTGATAATTGGCAGTTTGTGGCCTCTTGCGCATCGGTTGGTCAATGGTCAATGGTCCGTCGTCCTACAACGGTGAGGAGCAAATATGTTCCGAAGTGAGTCGTTTGCAAATATTTATTCTAAGCAAGGCAGCTGGAACGTTGCTTCAAAGTGAAATAAAAATAAACCATCTCGAATCAGCAAATGTAGGCAGAAAAAAAAACCTCAAGACAAGACTTCAAAGACCACCAAAACCAAACAAAGTACACAACAAAAGCCGGGTTCTTTTTTGTGCGTTAAAATTTTTAACAGATCTCTTTGCGCAGCTAAAGCAAAAAAGAAATCTTACTCCAAAGGCCGAGGTACAGATACGGTTCTAAACAAACGTTACAGTGTGTACTTAAGCTTAATAAAGCTTGCCCAAAAAATGTGGTTTTGGGGCATTGATGTGAAAAATCATTCCACCACGCCCGTAACCGCAACCGTTCGTAATTGATAAAGTTTTTCCATCAAATTGAATGCCTGAAAAATGGAGATGCTTTTGCAGACTGGAATCGTTTAAAGAACAAGATCAAAAAGTTATTTTAATACTTTCGTTGATAGAGTATACGTTTAAAGCTTTTTAGATTCAGTACCATACGATCAACAGATTTCAATTCAATGGGATTTTTGTGCTTTTATGTGGAACAGATAGTATCAAAACCATACCGCTGTATGTTGTAATTGTTTTAGCCGTTAAAGGAAGCTAATCTGTGAATGATAAACCAATCAAACAAACAAATAAACGCCCATTCTTATCGTCCTTCTCGATGGAGTATGCGCGCGATCACGTCGAAGGAACAATGTTCGGGACACTCACGCCACTTCGGGCCGAGTTCGGTGTTCGGGGTCACTCCGGGAAGCGTGCTGATTCGCAATGAACTTGCCAGTATATTACCGAGACATTGTGGTTCACCGTGTGTCAGACAAATTTGTTGCGCGCTTGTGAATGGTAATAAATTGCTTGCGTGTATGTCGATGGGTTTCCGGTTGCTGATTGAACGGTTCGCAGATATTGCACGTTGGACAATTGGTGCGATATCGTGCCAACGCCGTTGCACGAGTGATAAATGTGGTTAGAGTGAATGTTATTTGGATAAGCTAGAGGGAGGAATGTGTATTAATGTGTGAAATGAAAATGAGCAGGATCATTGCTCCGTTAAGACATTGGGAATAATATTACGCACGTGCGCTGCTCATCTTCGTTCGGCCAGCTACTAAAACATGTTGGGACATCGTTCGCAGCACCAACTGCGTATCATTTGGTGGATTTGGTGTGTACTGTTGGGATGTAAGTATAACCAGTGAGGAATGTTGTTTGTGCAACAATCCAACAAGAAGACGGTGTGCGATCGGCATAAAATGAATGCATTCAACAATTAGCATAATGGATAGAAGTGCGTAATTGAATGACGAATGAAATTTAACATCCTTCGCTTTTATAGTCACTTCATATACCGTTGTAACGTACAAAAAAACACAGTCCCTAGTTGTTGTTTTAGCTTTCTCGAGAAAGTTTCGCTTGATTAGCTACGGCAAATGATCTGACGACTGAACGGGAACGACTTAATTAGTGCAAAACAATCTGACCCCGAAGTAGTAGTAGTAGTGGTGTGCAGTGATGGTTGCCGAAAGGGAAACATTAAAGGATTTTTGGCATGTTTTTTCGTACCGCTGAGGGAATGGAATGGAATTTCTAATCAAAAATCGCTTCTTCAAGCATGCCGCAGGGGATGTTAATGTCTGTTCGTTAACGCTAATGAGAAACACCGATAACAACAGCAATTTGTTTGTGCTATTTTGTGTCAAATGATTAAGTAAACGTGTTTTACATATGTGGGTTAAAATTTGTCCGGTGGATGTACATTATTCAAAGTATTTTCTCATCGTTTGATACTGTGGGGTACGCTTCTGTTGTGTGAGAAAAAGCGAATCATGTTTTGAAGCGATCAAGACTTTCCCTAAACGGAATTTGTAGGGTAAGATAACGTAATTGTTAACCGAGTACACCCGGGATAAGGTGCCCTTGACCGGTTCGGAGAAGGAATTGTCTCCCAACCAATGTGAATTGCATATTACATTAAGTTTAGATTTAAGATAATAGTTGTAAGCAACACGGCCTGGCCGTCATTGATGAATAAAAAAATAGCGTAATTGTTATAACTTATCATTTAATCTGTGATAACAGGATCTAATGATAGTTATTTCAATGTGCAGCCAGATCAAAGCCTACAACGAAAGAAGGCTTTGTGACTGCCATTGGCTGTGGCAGAAAGAAAACAGTGGCAGGTTTTTCTATCGGCAACCTTGGTCCCGAGCTCTCACGGAGTTGTACACAAGAATCCAATAATACTTTAAATATTCTGCCCCGAAGATAGTCAAACTTCTCACCCCCTATATTCATCAAGACATCCGAAGGATTTCTGCAAAAGGTTAAACCCGTCACTGCTTAAAGAATAATTGAAAAGTGGTGTTCAAATTAAACATTAACCAGTACCTGACAACTAACCCATAAAGCATGTCTGTGACTTAAAATATTTGTTTCACTCCAACATTTTAATAAGCAAACAATAATCATTGTGTTAGCAGCAATTGCCATTAATCAGTTATGAAAGAGCCATCTCACGGCTAGTTAAAATAATTGCCTAACGACGCTTGTGAACGATAATAGAAATGCTTCTGCGAAAATGGGAATTCTTCAAATTAAGCTAACCATATTTGGTTATTTTTCAAAATCCTCATTTTTGCACAGAACCAACGCCATTATAATTTAACCACGTGACCAGCGTGATGCTTGATGTGGCAGAAATGTGTACCGAATCGTTATTGCTCCTGCTAGCTCCATCAAATGCCATTATGGTTTTATTTTCAGCTTACCTGCCGATCGCCAACAGTGCCATCTCCGAAACGGTATGTGGCCGGGCCGGACAACTGCTGGGCAACTGTTTCCGAAACTTCACACCGACCGTTGCCGTGGAGGCACTGCACGCGGTCAAAATTCCCGACTCGCTGGAGGAAATCAACCACCGGTGTCTGTAGGTATCGTTTGCGAGTAGCTGTACATTCCAACTGTCCGCACGGTACTTAATCGCTCTCCCATCCGGCAGGATCTTCAACCGTGGCATGGAATGCGTCCGTCAGTATCTGAAGGAGTGTGTCAATGCGAGGCAGCGGAAAATAATTGAAAACGAAGTGTACGGCGCCCAAAAGCTGTACGAGTTTTTGTGCTACGATCAGGCCTTCCAGCGAGGTATGTTGGCAGCTAAATCTGTCCTTTCACTGTTTCCAGGGAGAATGAAAGAATAATGATAAAGATGCAATAAACGTCCTTTCTGTGCAGAGTTTTTACGACACAAGAGCTGCTTCCAGCTGGTGCATCCGGAATGGGATCTCTGCTCGAACCAGTTTATAGGTGTGCTGAAAGACGAAATGTCTCATACCACCAAACAGTCCATAAACGTTCAATACATACATTTTTGCTGGTGAGGTACCCGGTACACTTTGCTTTTTTTCCACCGCCACTAACATGTCCCCATCGTCCATCCTTTCAGTGCTCGGTATGCGTACGAGAACTGTGTGTACAACAGTGCCCGGTTCATCTGTAAACCGGACTCGGCCATGTTTTTGCGTCAGATCGCCAAGCTGCTGTCGACCGATAAGCACTTTCTCAACTGTGATAAGATTGAAAATGAGCTTTGCTCCGTGGCGATACGGCAGCTGGCCAGTATCTTCTCGCTGAGCGCCACATTCTTTGGTTCGCTGCTGATGCTAATGGTGGTACGGTAGTTGAGATTGGCAGACGGAAAAGGAGCTTGGTTGGTGGTACGTTTTATACACGGTGTTATCTCATAGATGTTTAGAATATATTCCCTATTACGACTGAAATGGATATCAGATAAATAAAATAGTATATGTGTCAAATTTTAAGATGCTGGATGTGTGCTCTATACTTACTCTATACTACACCGAAACCCTGCTGCGCAACAATCTGGTGAAAACTAACATCCTTCAGCCTTTGATAATAATTGGCCAGATTCTTCCCCCGTACACAGGTTCGTCTCGAGTTACGATTCGATTAGCATTCCTTCGTAACCATTCCAGCAACAGCGTCACCACTTTTCGAACGGAATGTACATGGTAATTAGGATGTTCTAAGAAGAAAAATACTTCTATTGCAAACCATTCTACAATCTATTTCAATGGATGAGGGCGAGGATAACGTGGAACGAAACAGGAAATTGATACCGAGAGCAATTTACGGACGTCTTCCTTGGATTCCCATTTTCCTTACGTTGTCTTCAAGATAAAGTGGTGGACACTGACCTCAATTGGCGTGCAAGAGCATTTCCGTTGATTCGTTGATCCTGGTTACCTTTCTGATTGGTTTTGATGAAAAATGATATCACATTAAAAGGTGGGGAGGAGGGCGGGGGGGAGGGTAACTCGGAACGATGATTTCTTCTGCAACGGTCGTATGGGAAAACTGTTCAAAATTTTCCTTTTGGGTGTTTTTTTTTCATTTTTTTTATTTGCTTTGGTGCTCCAACCATTCAGTTCCCACAGCGAAAGCGTAGGTAGTGGTTATTTCGTTGTTTTTGTTTCTTGCTTTAATAAATGTGTATTTACAAACGATTTTCTGTATTCCATTTTGTTCGTGCTGCTTTGTAAAATGCTTTTCCCAAAAACGCTTATGTAGGGAAGGCGTGTCGAGTGATGTTTCGTGGTTTCCCTTCCGAGAAGCAATGGCACCATGCTGTTGATCTTTGTTGAGCAACAAACAAACTCCTACACGTGATAATAAAGCAGGCAAATGGGTTTATCGTACAAAGATGCAACTTTTTTCAGAGATGGATTAATGATACATTTGGGTATAGGGTAGAGATAGTAGATTCATGTTGTGTTACCACCACAAGTGGCAACGTGTTGATAGGGGAGAAAAATGTTTTGTGAGCTGTTGTGCAACAGGCAGAGAACGTGCAAGAACGCGTATGGCAAAATGCGTCAAACCGTTGTATAGTGCATTGGATCAGAGATAGTTAACTATTGTTTCCAATTCGTCACACATCGGGTTGGATAGATCATGGTTGAATAATACAATATCGTCGGAATAATACATTTCGTCATCGAATGTCGGAATACTCCAATCATCCGGATCGTCCGGTATACTACAACGAAAGAAGAAGCAATCCCCAAAACAGTTGGTACAATTGAAGTTACACACAGGATGCGCAAGTTCACCTTCGAAGACTTACCAAATTTTCGGAAACATGGGTTCCAATTTTTGCTTCGGTTCCGCATAAAAGCTTTGAGTACCGTTCGAGCTGATTTCTGGATACACATCGTAAAGCACGGGTATGGTAGCGATATCTATCCCCGCCTTTGCTGATAGTTTGCGTTCCTGTTCCCGGATGTCATCACCGTTAGCGATGCGCATTGTTGCATGGGTATCTGCTTCGAATATGCGCATCAGGATGGACCTCGTCGGCGAAAGGTGTAGTATAGCGAACAGTACCGCTTCTTCGAGACAGTTCTGCATTACCATTTCCTCGAAAAATGGCAATGGTGGCAGATCGATCAACTCTCCAAGATTGCTGTGGCATCTACGGTAGTGTTGTTTAAACAGGTACATTTTACTAAACCAATAGCAACATTTTTCGCATTTCAATCCTTCGTACGGCTTGTTATTCTGCTCCATTGTTAATACTGCAGCACTATTTGAACACACGTTGATCGTAAGTTTAAACGACTTGACTACAGATCCTGCACATGCTGTCAGCCTGGCGGGAGGCAGTACGTTGTACCGTGCCGGCGGGCCGGCAGCGCACAACAAATGGAAAAAGGTTCGTTGTGTTTCAAGGAACAATGTCGGAAGAAACTGCTAGGGCAAGCTATAACTTGAAAATAATTAGCTTTAACACCGTATAATAAAGCATATTATGTGTAAAATGTGCAAGGATCCAGAAGTTGCAGTCACTTTAGCCAGCCCTTTTGTATTTAACTTGCTTGAAATTGAAAGCAATAAGACAAATTTTCCTTTGCGATGTTTTATTTCCAACGCGGCTGCACAGTGGTATATCATAGTTAGCCACCGAGCAGCGAGTTTATTGCGAATGAAGAACTGGCTGTTTTTGATGAATCACCTTTTTTTTCTAAATGTAAAACAATAATTAAAAGTGCTTTCGAGGTATAGGCCGCGAGTTCTGTACGATTCTATTTTATGAAATGAAGAAAAATCCGTGAACGTCGAGTTGGTCCGCTAGCTGTCAGATTTGACGTTAGGCAGAATTCAGTGGTGTCATGTTTTACGATTGCAAATTTGCATCGTCCTCAGTGTGTAATTCGGTAAAAAGAACGGATTTCCCGTTGAAAAAGGTTGCAAACTGAACAGTAGCACCAAGTGGAATGCCGCTCGCCTAGAACGTTTGCGACTGATTACGGGCGACGGCAGAAAATGCGGTAGAAGTTGGTCATCGTGCAGAGCGCTTCTTGCAGAAGAGATGTGTCAGACAGGGAGAGTGTAGTAGTGTAGAATTCTATGGCCATGGCGAGTTGCCGTCAAAGTTGGCCTAACGAGTCAGGAGCCCCATTTCTTTAGCTAGTCGCGAACCGCAGAACGCCAGCAAGGGCACAATAGTTTGTGTTCGTTTCCTGCCGTGTAAGAAACAGTACCATTTCCACTGCATTTCGTCCCATGCGTCGGGTGGGTTCCGGAGCGAGAAAAAATTCCAAATACGGGTAATGTCTACGGCTGTGGGGCAACTCGTCTGCCCATAGTGGTGTCCATCGTGGTGTGTGCGAAAACGTAACCCAGCTCTCGGCAGGGCATTTTCTGAGGCAGATATTTTGAGTCTGGGGAGGGCAGTGCGATATGAAGGAAAAAAAGACACAGATTGCATGGAAAAATAGTGGAATGAAAATGAGGCAGGAATAAATTGTGCGGTGCGCTAGTGTGAGTGAGTTGAGTGTGTTTGTGTGTGTGCGAAGACGTCGCGGCGCTGGTATCAGTAGCAGCAGCAGCAGCAGCAGCAGTGAACGACATCGGCCAGACGCAGGAACGCTGGGAGGGGGTATAGAAGAAAAGGTTTCCCGATCCGTCGTCGTCTTCGATGCGTACCAACACTAGCACGTTTCTACCTACACACGCACGGACACAGCCACAACTGATCTAAGTAAGTGGCGGTCTCGCGCGACTGTCAAGTACGTACGCGATGAATATTGCAAGCAGCAACATCACAAGCGGAAGTGCGGGTGCTGGAGGTGGTGCTGGTGGTCAATGGTGAAGAGTGATTTTCTGGCACGTCGGCTTCTTCTCCGTGCCGCCGGTGGTGTATGGCGGAAGCGGCAGCAGCTGCAGCACTGCCAGGAGAGAAGAACACATACGAACGCACGCATTACCGTCTTCCTGTGCGTGGAAATTTGCAGCAGAAAAACGGCGAAACATTTTATCAAGTTAGAGAAACCTGGGAATATCCGGATGTGGTCCCGGTGCGTTACGGGAGGATAACTCACACTGGAAATTGCTCATGAACAGCGAGCACATATATATGTATGTACATTAATATATAGCAAGTATATATGCAAAGCCCCCATCTGTGTGTATATATACGGGACATCGGGTGCAAAGTGTCGAGAAATTGTTGTGTGTGCCGGAATCGGGCCCGGCTGTATGCGTTGCTGTGGTTCAAGTGGAGCTAGAAACACCCAGCCCCGGTAGTGAGGTTGGTTGAAGATTTCATCCTAAAAAGAATGCTTCATTGCGATTTCTTCTCCGAAACCGAACGTTTGTGCCTAAATGTGATGTATTAGTATGTAAAAGTGGCAATCGTGACGAAAACCACTGTCCTTTTCACTGTGAAGACTGTGCTTAATGGAAACCTTTTGCTTTGTCCGGAATCTGCATTTTCGATCTAGGTCGTGACGTGCGTGGTTGGTGGTTAGAAAACATTTCGGCTTGCACCACCGGGTGTCGTTGTACAGTAGTTGGTGAACAGATCATCCGTCGTTCGTACGGGAGAGCATTAGTGGAAATTGTCCACTGGTCGCAGTTATTGGTTAGGACAAGCCATACACCCCCACATCTAGTGGTGTACGATTCCCATACGGGAGGCGGAAGACACTTCCGCCACCGGACGGTTGTGGAATCGTTGTCCGCATCAAAGGATGGCTCCCTCGCCAGAACTTGGGCAGCCGAAAGCGCCCGACAAACCTGGTACACAGCATGAGGAACAGCATGTGGGACCATCGACTTCCGGCGAAGTGACCGATCGTACGTGCACCGCAACAGCTCCGACAGGAAGTGTTAGTAGTGAGACAGATGTTAATAATAGCTCGAATGCGGCAGGCACCACCACGAACTCTTCAATCAACAGCGTCAACATGAAGGCAGGAACAAGTGCTGCTGCCTCGATCGGCGTTCCACCCGTCATCAGTACGATGGCCATGTCGGCTGCAACAACGACCACTACCACCACTCCGGCGACGGCGGTGAAGGTATCATCATCATCCACATCATCCGCCCTAACGCCAACATCTGCCACAGCAACCGCATCGACTAGCCATGGTAAAGGTGCAGAAAGCAGTAAGAATTCGTCATCATCCAGTACCGCCGGTAACAACAAAGACAGCCACCAGCAATCGTTTGCACAGGAACCGGTACGTATCCATTCCGTTCGGAGCATGCATTACGATGAAACGGACGATCATTTGCTGAATTTTAACTGTAGTATGTTTCCAATTTGAAGTAAATGCCCAAATACGGGTGAGCTAGAGAAAGCTCTATTGGAAATAACACTATTTTCTTAGCATGAAATGGCAAAAATTCGGCCATATTTGTTGTTTGACGTTCCAAGAAACGTACTGTCAGTTGGGATTCGCTTTTTTGCAGAATGTTTTCTGCGTGCCGTATCGGTGTGTACATCCGTGTGTGCGTGTGCCTTCCTGGTGATTCTTTCGATTCGCTGCAATTTATATTGTATTTTGTTCGTCGTGTTGTACACATAGATGTGTGGGTAGCAGGTTGCTTCTTTGGACGGAAAAGAGATGGAAACGCATACATGCGCCTCACGTCAAAAGTGCATTGCACAAATGTCAAAAATATCGCTTCGATTTGACGCCATAGAGCGTAGAAATTAAATTAAACCCAATTCTAAGGCATGACACTGATAGCAGTGTTAACTATAGCGAAACAGTTGCAATATGTGCTTAATTCGCTTAATGTTCTTTCGTTTGCTAATAATATACGAGGGGCAACCATAGCAAAAGGGGCATGCGATGAATTCGATGATTTCATGTGTCATTAACCATCGTGATGTGTGTGGTGGTGTGGTGATCGGAACAATGTGAGTTGGTATGTGTTGATGGATCGGATTTTATTTTGAACACCATCGAACTAGGATACCGTGAAAGCAGGAGGATGTTCACAGACACGTGCCTGCCCTATGCAATTCTGTACCTGGAATTTGGGCACAAGAACGAACTATAAGATTTTTGCATCACAGTTTCACAAAACAAGTGAACGTGATCCTATTAAAGCATAAATAAATAAAAGTGTTACAAAGGAGTAAAACAAATAAGTATGTACTTACTTACTTACTTACTTACTTACTTATCAGGCGCTACAACCGCTTCGCGGTCTTGGCCTGCTGCAACAATCCTCGATACCG